>PVKP010017439.1:0-46098 GCA_004027715.1 Plecturocebus donacophilus
CCAGAATGCACACGAAAGAAATCTCTTGCGTATCACAGAGTTCAGTTATAGTAAATAACAAACTTCCCTTTTTGCTAAAGCCAGTTGGAATTTGAATTTGTGTCATTTGCCACCTAAAGGATTCTTACACATACTAGGAAAAGCAGGAGGCTTTGCAGAGCAGGACAACAAGCACCCCAAACTCAAGTGCAACTCACTCAGAGCTCCAGAGCCCTTAGCAGATGTCTAAAGAATCATCAACCAACTAATCCAATTTTCAAAAATTAATTACACAGAATAATGTGTAAAATAAATGGGCACGGTGTATGATTCTTTATGGTGTTTAAAAATTACATCACGTATCTCTCTCCCGAATTACTGTGTTTTGCGCTGGTCTCTAGAGCCTTGAATCCAGGTATAGTCTGGGTATAGAATCATAGCTGGGCAATGAAAGAAATATTGGAAATTAAGAATGATGTAGGGTTTTAGGATTTTTGGTCTGAGCAATGGGGTGGTGGTTAGTGCCATTAACATAGAAGAAGGAAATTGGCAGAGGAAGAATTTGGAATGTGGGGAGGTGAATGAAGAGTTCCAGTTTCCATACATTATGTTTCAGATTCCTACTGAAGAAGCTGAGGGAGATGTGACATTGATGAATCTGGAACACAAAGAAAAAAGACAGAGTTGGAGCTATAACTGAGAGGAGCAACAGTATATAGTTGGCATTTAAAAGCTGGAGTACTTTTGGAAGAAGGGAGCAGTCAACTATGTCAAATGAAGCTGAGCCAATGACCACTGACTAAAAGAAATCCTCATAATTGACCACTGGACTTGGCAAGATGTAGGTCTCTGGTGACCTTAATAAGAGCTGTGTAGGTGGCATATGGAAGGAAAGAAAGTTGAGGAAGAGAAGAGCATGGGTTTTTATAACGCTGCAGTATTTTTCACGTCAGAATGGCAGAGAAATTGGGCTCTAGCTGAAGAGCAACATGGGAGGCCTTTTATCATTGAGTTTGAGACGGGTCTTAAATGAATGAATGAATCTCTGCCTAGACGGATGAATGAGCCAACCATCCAAGCCTTAGGTAAAAGCACAAAGCTAACTTCCTGATGATGTGCCCCCCAGACAAAAAATTCTCTGGCCTCCTGGCCTCCACACAATGAATTGTTTGGCATTGGCTTATCAAAGAGACCTTTCATTTCTCAAATGCCCTCATGGAAAAACCAACATAATTTTTTTTTTTCCAGGATTGAGGATATTTCCAGGTGTTTCCTGGATGGTCCAGGTGGACTTATGAAAGTACTTCCCAGGGAGGTTTGGTACTTTCCTTGTTGGTCAGGCTAGGTCCTGAGAAATTCTGTCATAGGGATGAGGCATAAGGCTCCAGTTTTGAGTCTACCAATATGTACAGTGGCTCACTGAGATAACCTCGAGAAAAAATAAAAACAGACTTGGTGTCAATGTTATTTCCAATAATCCTCCCTTAATTATTTTCCTCATAATTTCCTTTTGCTTAAAAGAAAATAGAAAAGAAAAAGAAGCTCAAGAAACAAAAACATGCAACAATATGTCTGTTTCTTGAATTAGCCCAAAGCAAACAACATCAAATCAGGTGGCCTATCCTACCATCTATTATTTTTGTGGGTTCTAAGATTTTCACTCCTCTGTGCCTAAATAATGTTCCTGGAAAGCAGCCTCATCAATAAACCACTCTGGTGAAGTTTCACAGGCTTAGAATAATGAATAACAATTAGGGACATTTAAAAAGTAATATTTTTTTCCTGCAATTTGAAAATTGATTTATGAATTTGAAGAGTCTCCAATTTCATCAAATAAGTGGTTTCTTCAATTGAGGTCTTTTGCCAGTCTTAAAAAAAAAGCCCCCCTAAAAGCTGGCAAACTAGTGAACTTTTCTTGCCAGTTTATTGATTTTGATAGAAAAGAAACTTTTGACATTTAACATTTGCTTATGTGCATGAGGAAAGTCCAGAGTCATTCTCACCTAGATAATCACTACATGGAAACCATTTATCCAGCAATTTGGGACCATCAACAGTTCTCCAAGAGTATTTTTCTAAGGAATTTGGTCAAATATTCTAGTAGGTATAATCTTGAAAATTTATAAAAGAGGGTATCTAAAGCCAAAGAAAGATCTGGTAAGAGAAGAAAAATGAAAAAAAAAAAAAAAAAAAAGAGGGTACGGGCTTGAAAATTATCAGGAAGAGATAAAGAGACAGAGAGAGTGAGAGAGTGAGAGAGATTTGGCTTCTCAGATTATTTCCAAAACTGAGCCAAAACACCACCTCTGGAAGACTTCCTTGATAATTCTGACCAACTTGTATCATTTATTCAGCACACAAGTCCTGTGATCCTATAGCTTGGAAAGGTAATTCATCTAAGATGTACTTATTGACCATTTATAATGCTCCAAGAACTAAAATGTGCTCTAAGGACAAAGAAGTAGATAGGATATTTTACCACTTCATAAAATTCTCAATTTAGGCCAGGCACAGTGGCTCACACCTGTAATCCCAACATTTTGGGAAACTGAGACGGGTAGATCATTTGAGACCAGGCGTTTGAGACCAGCCTGGCCAATATGGCTAAACCCCTTCTCTACTAAAACTACAAAAATTAGCCAGCTATGGTGGCGGGTGCCTATAATCCTAGCTACTCAGGAGGCTGAGGCAGGAGAATCGCTTGCACCAAGGTGGCAGAAGTTGCCGTGAGCAGAACACACGCCTCTGCACTGCAGCCTGGATGACAGAGCGAGACTCTGTAAAAAAAAAAAAAAAAAAAAAAAAAAAAAAAAAAAAAAAAAAAAAAAAAAAAAAAAAAAAAAAAAAAAAAAAAAAAAAAAAAAAAAAAAAAAAAAAAAAAAAAAGAGAGAGAAAGAAAAGAAAAAAAAAAGAAATGAAAACAGGATAAGCATCTGACCTTTCTATTTCCCACTTGTTATTATGACACAGAGATAATTTTTTTTTTCAGTAGGATCACCTATAATAAACACAGAGAATATTATTTTCTTTTACTTTAGGTTTCTTCCCTGATATAGCCACATAATGCTTCTTAATTGGCTTCATGCTTGAATCAATGATGTTAAAACACAAAGTCCACAGGGCAGCTCAAGCATTTTACGGAGAACAACAACTACCAAGCAGCAAATCCCAAATCTGGGCTCATCACTGGTTCTTGAAGGTATTGAGCTCTCACCTAGAGTCAATGGTCCTATTTAACTGTATGTGGCAAGGAAAGCCATAGGGTTGATCTTCATGCATCAGGCAAGATCATAACTAAAACAATATCCAAATGCTCTCTGAGGGCTGTTTTCTCAGAGAGAAGCAAACTGTTTCAACATCACAAAGTCAATCATGTTCTTTGGAATTCTTTACATTTACATTCATCCCCTGAGTTAATTCTTAGAGAATCGTCATTTGAGTTTGCTTCATCATATTAACCATTTTAGGTCTTTATGTTGAGTTCCACCCTTGGTCAGCTATACAGATCTGAATATTAGAATATATGCCCTGAACAAGTCCTCCTGTATATTCTGCAAATGATTGAAATTAAGAAACTCCAGGAATTAGCTTGTCTAGCATCTGGAGTCAGGTACGCAAAGGATCTACCCCTCGAGCCAGGGATTTATGATCATGGTCACAATGAAAGTGCCTGGATTATAGACTAAATTAGTCTGGGGTGAGGTGGTTCTCTGTGATTTTTACATGTTTTCTAGGGGATTCTAACACAGTGGATCTCTGCTCTTCTGGATTACTATCTGATGTAGTCAATGTGTAGTATAAAGGCTGCATATTGGGATATTTAAAACAGGCCAGGTCATATTGGCCCCTGGTAGTTGGACCCAAGCATCAGATTTTTTAAAATTCTGTCAGTGATTCTGATGTATCATCAAAAGTGGAGAAAAAGTGCCCTAACCCTGCTACTTATTAGCTGTGTAATCTTAGTGAGTGGTTAAACCTGATTTAGCTCAGTCTACTAATCTCTAAATTGGGGATAATGGCCATTCCTGTTTCACAAAGTGTTGTAAGGATTATATGAAATAATTTATGTGAAGTACTTCACAGTGGTTAGCACATAACAAATGCTTGATAAATAAAACGGTCATTGATTTATTGTTATTGATCAGTTCAGGTGCCATAACAAAATACTGTAGACTAAGTGACCTGAAGAACAGTCATTGTTTTTCTCTCAGTCCTGGAGACTGGAAGTCTAAGATCAGGTGTTAACACGGTTGGGTCCTGGTGAGGGCTGTCTTCCTAGCGTGTAGATGGTCACCTTCTTGCTGTGTCCTCACAGGGTGGGAAGACAGAGAGAGAGATTTTTTTTTTTGTTTCTCTTTTTATTAAGACCACAGTTTGATGAGATTAAGGTCCAGCCTTTATGAACCCATTTAATCTTAATTATCTCTTAAAGGCCATATCTCCAGATATAGTCACATAGGAGTTTAGGGCTTCCACATATGAATTTTGGTAGGACACAATTCACCCCATAGAAATTATTATTAGTATCTACTTCCAAAGCTCCACTGTTAGGGTGATTATCTGGGTTTGTGCAACATGTTTCTGGTTTTGGCATTTAAAGTCCAGTGTCCCAGGAAACTCCTGCTGCTTTCCATACCGAATGCATTCACCCAGAGATCCACGCTAAAATCCTTAGCCAGCCTAGGGTCTTCCTTCCCATCTATCTCCTGCCGTCTGATCAATTATCAAATCCAAGCAATTCTAATGTTTATAAAATATCTTTGGTTTGCATCCATATCTCCATTCTTACTGTTGCTTCCATTGGTCATGTTCTCATTATCTCAAATCTCAACCATTACAGAATCCTCTAAATTAGTTTCCCCTCACCATGAGGCAAACTTGAGCCTGAGTCATAATCTCCAGAGGACTTGTTAAAACACTGATTGCTGCTTGTATGGTCCCTCCTGTTTTCTGATGGGGAAGGTCTGGGGTGGTGCCTGTGAATTTGCATTTCTAACAGGCCATCTTGATGCTTTGGGGCCCTGAAATTTTGGGCTCAGAGCACAGTGGCTGGTGGTTTTCACTCTGCACGTCCAGAGCCACTGGGGAGATAGAGCCTGCTGGAGATTCCAGAAGCATGTGGGTCATGCAGCAATGACACATTCCCATCCAGGGTCCTTTTGTGGACAGCAGAGCTCCACATCAGCAGGAAAGGCCTGGCACCAGGCTAGCTTATTGTCAAGTGACCTGCTCAGCTGTGAACTCTTTTTATTCTATCCTAGTTCCTGTTCACAACAGTTACTCCTAATATAAAATGCTGAGTCATTCACTCTTAACACACAGTTAGGTTGGGACATCCTGACTTATGATTTGGGCTGCAGCATTACCCATCGTGCTCAAGACCTTGGCATACTCCAAACTCTTCACCAACCCAAGGTAAAGTGAATGTCTCCAAACAACTGTGAAATTGCACCTCCTAAAAATCTTCACCTGATATTAACATATTTATTCACACTGGATCAGTTCTGGATTCTCTTTATTCATTTGTCCATTCATTTGTTCAGTAAGTATTTATTGCGCCTGCTATGTTTCAGGCACGAATACAGTGATGAGGAAATTCAGAACCTCTTCCAAATTCCATGAGGTTTCAAGTCTAGGGAAATTCCTCCATGTTTGAAATTTGAACAGAAACGCAACTGTCCTGATTCTGTTATTTTCGAATACATATAAGGCAGAGCATCTTCCTTTCTGCTCATTCCTCCACATGAACAGTCTAACAAACTTCTGAAGTTTTCATCTGCTGCCGTGTTCTTAAGGTATGGACACACATGCTCTCAAACGCACACATCTTTTGTGTCACATATTCACCAGTATTTCTTTGGTGAAGCTTCCATAAGTTAATTATATAAGTTACTGTTACGGGCTACCAAATTGCCCCAACACTTCTCAGCTGCAAACAGCATACACTGTTACCTCATCGTTTCTTTACAGTAGAAATCTGGGTTCATTTTACTGATAGGCAACCACTGTCCAATAGTTAATTCTACCACAGTCTTTATATATTTTAGTCACATATATAGGTATAGATAGTATCTTCTAAAATTCTAGAAGAAATAAAGTAAATAAGCCAAGCCCCTGGAAAGAATTGCTTATGCCATGGGAAAGGTGGTGTACCTGTGAGAAGACAGGTATTCAGTCTATTCCATGAGATGTTAGCCTGTATCATTACTTCTTTGAAAACTCAAGGTTTGTCCCTGGAATCTCCTTATATTAGATGGACCTTAAGATTTCTTTCTAAGAGGGGAATATGAAAATCAGCTCTAATTGACTTGTGGGTTGCAATTGTGTGAGAGCTGGCTCATGGACATGGTGGCTCTCAAGCTGTCCTGATGAATCACCAAACCGTTGAATGACTGAGCACATCTCTCATAATGAGCTCAGAGATACCCACTTTCCAAGTTAAAAGCTTGTCTCAGTTGCTATTCTCTCATAATATATGGGAGCCAGAATATGAGGCCAATAATTTGGCCAGAAAATGAGAGTCCAAAATTCATAAATATTTATCTGCCACTATATTTTAACACTGGTAAATGTGAAATTTAAAGCACCCAGGCCCAATGTGGGCATTAAGGCATGGGACTGAGTTTATAGAATGCAGGAATGACAAACAAAGCAGGGTTATTAGTGGCTTACTTAGCATGATACTATCAACTGGTGAACACCTCCCAAGATCCATTCCCACTGATAAGAACTTATCAGTGCACATATTGATTGAGGATTTATCTGTACCATCTGTGGCTCTGGGAACTAATGATTTGGGCCTGTGTTTCCTCCAAAGGTGAAATACTGAGAAGCCCCATGTGGATGTGTAGAAAGCTCACACTGATAACTTCTTGTACTCAGGCCAGTATTGCAAAATGTTTTGTAGGGTATTTTCTGGGCTGCTGGCCTGGACAGAGAATGTTCAGGGACTGCACGTCCCAGAATCAGAAAAGGTGATCTCTTAGCCCAGAGGTCACATGGTCCTGAGAGTTGAAAGAGTTCCACAAAAGTTGGGGCCCACAACTTCAGCACCAAAAGAACACAAAATGTGAGCATTTAGCCACATGTTTTTGGCGAAAAGGCTATTTATGGCCTGAGAAAGTTTCTCAGGCAGTCATCCAGACTGGGAGGCTGTACCTAGAACCTTCTGCAAGAACTGTTTCAATGCCCTATATAAACATTTCATGAGCTGAATTGTTAAGGGCCCTTTGAATGACTGTATGAGAAGCCACAAACATGAGGTTAAAGAGAATGGAAACTAACAAGTGAATTATGATATTTAACCAAGATCTCAGCCCTTTCAAAGCACTACGAGCGGATGAGATGGAAAATGTAAACATAGTATTGATAGCTGCATGTGGAAACATTCCAGGGCACAACTTGGAATTTCTGAGATAGGGTCAACATAGTGAAATAAGGAATAAGTAAATGCTAACATTAATAACATTAATACTGAAAAGTCACACAATTTATTGAGAACTTATTATGGGATCAGGTCTTGGGGTAGCTTTTTTATGTCTGTATTATGTATCCAAACTGGCATTATACCAGACAAATATTAGTCTCCGCATTGTAAAGGTAAGCAAATTAAGTCTCGGAGTGGTTATGAAACTTTTTCCAGATTAAGCACCTGTAAGTGGTGGAGCTGGGATTGAACTCAGTTGTATTTGACACCAAAGGTCAGATTCAAGAACATCACTGAGCCATGGAATATTTTGGAAACAATGTTGTTATTTCATTCAGTGAGTATAAATAGAAATTCCTGGGCATGATTTTTGTCAGAGATTTACTAGCTTCTTGCTTGAATATTCCAAGAATGGGATAGGGTGCTTCTTCTCAAGGTCACCCAATTTACTGTAGGATGGAAGAAAATACTTTGAAGTTCTTATTTTAATCCAGATAGATAGATAGATAGAAAGATAGATAGATAGAGATATGGTTTGGCTGTGTCCCCACCCAAATCTCACCTTGAACTATACTTCCCATAATCCCCATGTGTTGTGGGAGGGACCCAGTGGGAGGTGATTGAATCCTGGGGGCAGTTAGCTCCATGCTTTTCTCATGATAGTGAATGAGTTCTCAAGATATCTGATAGTTTTATAAGGGGGTTTTCTCCTCCTTCACTCTCTGCTTCTCTTGCCTGCTACCACATAAGATATGCCGTTGCTTCTCCTTTGCCTTCCACCATGATCATGAGGCCTCACCAGCCATGTGGAACTGCAAGTCTGTTAAACCTCTTTCCTTTATAAATTACTCAGTCTTGCATATGTCTTCATTAGCAGCATGAGAACAGATTAAGATAGATAGAGCGATAGATAGATAGATAGATATCCTACAGTGACCATTGGACATACCTCTTGAACTTTTAAAAAATGCGTATATTCATGCCTTAAGGAGTCCAGTTATCCGTTCTGTGGAAAATGCACCTGGAGGGATTTAAGGTATATCCCAGCTTAAGAACTTCTTTATTCTGATGCATTGGCAATAAAGCAGCCAACAGCCAAATCAGGGTTTTTTTTCCAAATCTGTTTTTGCAAATAAAGTCTTATTGGCTACTAGCCATGCCTGCTTATTTATGCATTATCCATGGTTTCTTTCAAACTACAGTGGGAAGTGTTGAGTAGTCCTGACAGACACTGGCCCGCAAAACCAGAAATTCTTACTGTTTCGCCCTTTACAGAACAAACTTGCTGCCCTCTGTTCTAAAGCATGAGTGTTTATAAAACAATCAAAAACCACTTGGAGATGTTATTACAAATGCAGATTTTGGGGTCCCATCCAAATCAACTGACAACACACTGGGGAGAGCTTTCCATGCAGTTGGAAGAGAACATCAGAGATTCTAAGGCAGGAAAGAGCGTGGCTTATTCACTGGCCAGAAAAGTACTCACTGGTGCTTGAGCAAAGAGAACAAGGACAGGGCAGTAGAGTTGGATGTATCACACAGGACCTGGTGAGCTTTGGAAGATGTCTGAACCCTATTCCACCTATTGAAACAAGTGAAGGGGTTCAAAGTAAGGGATGTAATATGAACACATTCAGGTTTTAATAGGATGACACCAGCAGCTAAAGGGAGAACAGATTGGGGAGGGGCAGGAAAGGACACAGATGACCCATGAAGACCTCTCTATACTGTAGTTCAATAACAAGGATCACTTGGACTAGGCTTCTCCATGTCATATATCTGGGCAAAAAGTTCAACTGGATTTCATGGAAAGAATGAAGAAATATGAGCTCTTGGCTGTAAGGAAAATCTTATAAGAAAGAGGTGGAATTGAGAAGTACCTTAAAAGGTGGCTGAAATGCAGATACCCAAGAAAAATCAAGTGTTTTCTTTGTGTCTTACTACATTCTAATTTGGGAAGTGGTCTAAAATACATGGTAAATAGGCAATAATTCTTTATAAAAACTCTTGAATGGCTATTTCCTTTTCTTAGCAAAATAACCATCATCATAACAACATTACACCTCTTCCATCATTCAGCATTCTTTCTCCAGCCCATTGACTTTTGCTTTAAAAGTATGTCACTTTGAGTGTTTTACATTAATTCATTTCCAATAATAATTACCAATGGAATGTTTACTTTGCTTGCTAACATTTATAGTTCCTCTGATGGGCTAATATTTGTTATTCTTTATTTAAAACCTATTATTAGGAAGTGCCTGCTTGAAACTTTTGAGTATTTTGTTTTATTCTAAAGCATGTTGCACTTCATACTATGGACGATGGGTGCGTGCATTTAAGATGTGAATATACACATATATACGTGATGGGAGACAAGATTTGTTTCTGATAAAACTCATAGGAATACTCATCTCTATTCAACACTGTCTACTTGACCCAAATAAATTATGATAGTAAATGCAATTGCTGACCCTTCGGGATTTAGTTCTCTGTGTTGGAATATGGGGACATTTTTTTCCCAGGGAAAAGATAGATTGACAAGTGACTCTTATTTTGTTGTTCTCTTTTCTTCTCCATTATCTGTGATAAGCAGCATCACTTTGAATGGTTTAATCACATACTTTAAGTGGATTTCCAAGTAGGAGGCATTAATACCTTGTGGAAAAAATACATAGTCTATGGCATCATATGAGCCCTGTGAGGAATGCATTTCTAGGTGGAGGAGAGATATCCTACAGGATGCTTTATCAATGAGTTACACTTAGAAAGTTTAGAAAAAGCTCCATATTCAGGCACAGAACCCAAGGGGTATTTCACACAGGAGAAAGGAATTAAAGAGAGGACAGAGGATATGGTGCCGACCTGGCTGGGCTCTGGGGCTCCTGGCTGAACATGCTCCCTGCTGTGGGATGGGTGGAGGCTGCTCAAAACCCCTCTTGGCAGCCATGGTGAGAAAGGAAAGGAAGGTTGAGGAAGGCCATGTGGGAAGGTACTCATTCCCTGTGAGAAAATGGTGACTGGAAACAGCTTTCGTCCTGGCCAAAGGATGCACCAAAAGACATTGAGCAAGTGTCATAATTGTGGCCAGGAAACATCTGGCTGGATCAGGAAATGAAAGGAATTTTAACGTAGATACATCTGTGGTGACAGTGGGGTGGGGTCCAGTGGTATAAAGACATTTTAACTTTGTGGGGAGGAGATATAAGTGAAAAAGTAAGAAACGAAAAATGTCTAATAACCTGTGCTCTTTTTTAAAAAGTAGTAAACACTCTTTTATTTTTATCTTATTTATTTAGCTTGGATAGGGTTTACAACAAGTATATTATGAATGCTGAGACAGAAGACTACAGAGAATACATTTCCAGGGAAAGGCCAAAGAAAAAAGCCAACCAGCGTCTTCTGGAAGAGATATCTCAAACTTAGTTTTTCTGCAAAACTGTTATCAGAGCCCTCTTGGGAAATAGCAGATTAGATGCCTAATTAACATATGGCCCTGTAGTTATACTTGATGGCTACTCTCCAATAGGAAAGAAAACATCTTCTTCAAAATATTTTAAAGATTGCTGAGTCAGATAAGAGACTTTAAAAAAGGATTAAACAATTCCAAGTCCAAGAAGCAAAATGGAGATTAGGGGTGGGTGATTTGGATGCTTTCAAGTACATAGGAAACAGCAGGAGATATCAGGAAGGCATCAGAGCAATTTAATAAGTCAGGAGCCAGAAGATCCCATCTGGGGATCTCTGCATCTCCTACTAATTTGATTTATCCCTGGCTGTACTTCTCCCCACTCCTCATCCCTCCAAAATACCTCCAACTGCATTAGGCCTCATGCATTCATTTAGGGGTAGCTTAGGGGTAGGGGAGAAAAAAATGAAGAAGGAATACAAGAAGATAATCAAGAGAAATGCTTTTTTGTTTGTTTTTTGTTTCTTTGAGATAGGATCTCACTATGTTGCCCAGGTTGGAGTCCAGTGATGCAGTCACAGTTTACTGTAACCTCAAACTCCTGGGTTCAAGCCATCCTCGCACCCCAGCCTCCCTAGTAGCTGGGTCTACAGCTGCATGCCACTATGGCCAGCTAATTAAAAAAAATGCTTTATAGACACGGTGCCTTGTGGTTGCCCAGGCTGGTCTTGAACTCCTGGGCTCAAGCAATTAATTCTCTTGCCTGAGCCTCCCAAAGTGCTGGGATTACAGGTGTGAGCGACTGCACCTGGCCAAGAGAAAGTTTTAAATATGTAGAAACAGGAATGTTTTACTAGCTTGCATTTTTTAAAGGTTTCAGCTTTGGATTTTGCTCAGGCTTGAGGTCAGACAAGTCCAGAAAGTAAACCATTAGGGTGAGAACAGCCCCACCACCAGGGAGTCATGGAAGCGAAATGGGTGAGTGATATTGAGTCTTTCAAGTGGAATTAGAAGAGGAGACAGTTGTGATGGCAGCCTTTTCAACTCGGAGCTCTGGGCCAGGTGTCACAAGACCTGGCATCAGCACCTGCAGGAGTTGGGCCTCGCTTTCCTGAGAGGGCGGGGCGGTGTTGGAGGTGTAAGTACAGTTCAGCCAGGACTGAGAACTCCCCTTTAAATCATGGACTCCTTGAGACCAGGATCGCTGTGTTTAACCTAAATCTTGATAACTTCAGGACTTAATTCACTGGCTGAAAGGCAAGGCGTGCTCAGTCAGTATTAGTTGAACTGAGTGTCCCTGGGTGTCCCTGAGTGTGCCTTGCACACAGGTTGATAAATCCTTTCATGAGGACATCTGTGGAATCAACTCGAACGGGAGGAGCCTGGACCTGTTGCTGACTTCTCCTTGCCTTAGTTTCCTCTTTGGTAAAATGAAAATAGCATGGCCTGGTGCAATGACTGACACCTGTAACCCCAGAGCTTTAGGAGGCCAAGGAGGGTGGATAACTTGAGCCTAGGAGTTTAAGATCAGCCTGGACAACATAGGGAGGCACTATCTCTACAAATAATACAAATATTAGCCTGGTGTGTTGGCAAACGCCTGTAGTCCCAGCTACTTGGGAGGCTGAGATGGAAGGATCGCTTGAGCCCTGCAGGTGGAGGCTGCGGTGAGCCAAGATTATACCAGTTCACTGTAGCCTGGGAGACAGAGCATGACTCTGTCTCAAAAAACAAGAGGGAGAGAGAGAAAAAGAGAGAGGGAGAGAAAGAGAGAGAGAAAGGGAGAAAGGAAGGAAGGAGGGAAGGAAGAGAAGAGAAAGAATGAGAGAGAGAGAGAAAGAGAGAGAGAAAATGAGAGAGAAAGAGAAAGAACGAGAGAGAAATAGGAAAGAAAGAACAAAAGAAGGAGGGAGGGAGGGAAAGAGAGAGGAAAAGAAAGAAGAAAGAAAGAAAAGGAGGGAGGGAGGGACAGAGGGAGAGAAAGGAAGGAAGGAGGGAAGGAAGGAAGGAAGAGAGAAAGAGAAAGACAATGTGAGAGACAGAGAAAGAGAGAATGAGAGAGAAAGAGAGAATGAGAGAGAGGAAAGAAAAAAAGAAAGAAAAGGAGGAGAGGAGGGAAAGAGGGAGAGAAAGAGAGAAAAAAAGAAAGAAAGAAAAGGGAATGAGAAAGAGAACAAGAGAGAGAATGAGAGCAAGAAAGAAAGACGAAGGGAGGGAGCGAGGGAAAGAGAGCGGGAAAGAAAGAAAGAGGAGGGAAGGGCAAAAAGAGAAAGAATGAGAAAAAGAAAAAGAGAAAGAAAGAGGAAAAGAAAAGAGAAAAAAGCTAGCTACCTGGTAAGACTTTCTTGAGAAATAAGACCACGGTAAGGTCTAAGCTGGGTGAAACAACACACAGGGACAGCTCACTTAGCCTCTTTGTAAAGTCTCCCTCAGTTCAGGAAGGATCTGCTAGGAAAAGCTGAAGCGTTTTCTGATGCAGAATCAGCTTGACTTGTATGAGAACGGCCAAACGTGAAGTATTGGGTGAGATCCAAGTTGTCCGCAGTTAAATGCGTCTGTCTCCAAGCACCAAGGCTGCATCCTGTTGGGGGTAAGGTGGCCTGGGGGGCTGGGGAGGATGTTGGGGGTTGAGGGACAGGTGCCAAGGAGGCCATAATTCTATCAAAGGGTTGATGGAATATAATGGGGCCTGAGGGCGTGAAGCCAATAGTGGGTCTCCCTCAGAACAATGGCGACCACACTGTCTGATGCTAGTCCGGGATGCTCCTGCTGCTTCTCCTCACTGAACCCTGGGGTCCTCCTTTGTGTTGTTGTTATTTGTTGGTTGGCTGGTTGATTGGCTTGTGAAACAGGACATGGGGAACTCTGGCTAAGGTAGCGCTCTGAGAGTGTTTGAATTGGCCTGCCTGTTCAGGGCATTAAAATCTTAGCCAGACCAACCAGCCAGCACCACCCAGGCTGGGGCTCTTTAAAAGCCAGTGGTCAGCCACCCAGCCTTTGGAATCAGGCTGCTGGGATTAACGTTTCTGCCCCTGTGCTACTAGCTGGAGTGTGCAGCCACGCCCAGTCATGACCAGTTTCGAGGGGCCAGTGATGGGACGCGTTTCTGTTAATCAAGTGTAGCCCAGTGTCCCCTGGTCTCTTTTTCCTCAGAGGCAGGCTCTGAAGTTTCACACTGGATTTGAATCCTGGCTTCTACACTTACTGGTTGATTGACCTTGGGAAAACAAAATCCCTTAATCTCTCCAGGTCTCAGTTTTCTCATAGGAAACTAATATTACCTGTTAGAGGATTAAACAAGATAAAGTATGTAAAACACCTAGAGGGTTTCTGTCACATGATAAACTTTCAGGAAATGCTAGCTGTAACCATTGTTTCCCTAGCCAGGAACATCTTCCCCAAGGTATACACATGGCTTGATAATTTGCTTTCTTGAAGGCTTTGCTCAAAATCCTGAAAGGTGCTTTTTATGAGTGAAGTCTTCCATGGTCATTTATAAAACACCGAATTTCATGTCTCCCCCAGCACTAGTTTGCTCTTTCCTCCCTTATTTTTCTTTATGTGATTTCCACAATCTCAGACTAATTCATCTGTCTCTTCATCTATTCATCCACCCACCCATTCATCCATCCCTGCCTATCCATCCTTCCATCCATCTCCATCCATCTTGCTGTCTAGCTGTCTGTCCTTCCATCCATCATTCATCTAGCTAGCTATATCTATCTTGTCTGTATCTTCTCTCTAGAACATAAACTGAAACAAGGGAGGCCTGTTCATCTGCTTTTTTCCCCCTCTGCTATATCCATGGCACTTAGTAGATACTCAATAAATATTGAATGGCTTAATGCATATTATTATTATTTAAGTTGGAGCTTTGTGATGTAAGACTTAGTTCAGAGTTGTTAAATTCACCCGGTGATATAGTTTAGGTATTTATCCCCCTATAAATCTCATGTTGAAATGTGACCCCCAATGTTGAAGGTGGAACCCAATGACAGCTGTTTAGGTCAAGCCCTCACAGATCACGTGGTGCCCTCTCCAGGGTAATCAGTGAGTTCTAGCCTTAATAGTTCATGTGAGAGGTGGTTGTTTAAAAACGTCTGGTATCTATCTAGCCCCTTCACTTGCCATGAAATGTGCCTGCTCCTTTCATCTCCCGCCATAATTTTAAGCTCCCTGAGGCCTCACCAGAAGCACATGCTGGCACCATAATTCTTGCAGAGTCTGCAGAACCACGAGCCCAAATAAACCTCTTTTCTTTATAAATTACCCAGCCTCAGGTATTACTTTATATCAGTGCAAAATGAATGAACATGCATGCTAACCTGAGAGCTAGTTGTAATAACTTCCGGTTGTTAATGTCCATATTCTTAGGATAATTATACAGATTTTCTGCATTGGGTTGGTGGCATAGTTGATGCAGTGGGGTGCCATGAGACCCACATTCAGGACCAAGGCATTCAGGTGCTTATTCCTCCAGCTGCCCTTGACTGATGAGAGCTATTTTGTTCAGTCATGCCTTTTTCCCAAAGGCAGGTCACATTTGATGACTGGTAAATGTGGTGGTATAAAAGGTATAAAAGCCTAACCCGCTTGTTCCACTTCAGGATAACCCAGGGAAAATCTTTCCTGAAGGGAAAACCCAGACCCTGAGAAGCTAGCTTGTACTACTGTATCACTGCCTAGCTTCTCCCTCTTCCTAGTCCCGCTTCCTTTACACCCATACAGGAGTTGATTCTGAAAGCTTGCTTTAACAAAGGTTCTGCATGAAAATCCCCATCTCAGAATCTGCTTCCTATTTACTTACTCTAGTGACTTTATTTGTGTCTTGTATTACTATTTGTGGGAGCTTCTTATTCTTTGTGTATGTAACTGTCCAAATTTGGCATCACATAGAGGTCCCTTTATATGACTTCTCAAAGACTGTGCCTCTTCCCAAGAGGCACACAGTATTTCAACTTTCATCACCTGAGTGAGATTAGCTTATCTCACTCGTCCAGTGAATAAACAGTGAGTGTTTGCTGTGTACCTGACACTGTGCTAGACAGCCTAAATTGAGATGTTAGATCTGTCTCTGGGATCTCCATCACAATCAGCATTTTGGTGTGACTGGAAGGATCATATGTCATTCCTTTCCCTGGATTGGCAAGAGCCACTTGTGAACTATGATCCAAGTTTTAAAAGTATGTTTCCATAAAGCAAAATAATCTATTCCATACTGCTTCCTGTATAACCATATTTAGATCAGCTCAGAAATGTGATTCTTTGTAAATATTCACATATATCATTTAACTTAAAACTATGTTGGGTCATTTTGTGAATATTTTTCTTTCTTTTCGTTTGTCTAATGTGTTTTAAAGATTTGCCCATGTTCATTCATACAAGTCTCCCTTATTCTTTTTAAGACTAAATAGTAAGATTGCCACATTTTCAGTCATTCATCAACCCATTTAATTGTCTGTCCAAGATTATTTATCAAGCACTTTCAAAATGAGAATGCCTTCTCAGCTCTAAACAAGACCAATGATGTGTGTATCTTCAAGGAGATAAGATTCTAGTGGGAAAATCAGAAAATAAACCAGAATGTAAAGAGAATGAAATGAGACCTTTGCAGAGAGGAGAAGTTACTGTGAAAAAAAATGAATCAGAATGATGGATAGTGTGGGAAAGAGGTTGAACGAAAACTAAAAACATCAATTAAAAAGAAAAAATCAGCTCATCAGAGAAAGTCTCTCTCAAGAGGTAATGTGAAAGCTGAGTTGAGAGAAATGGAAAAAGTCAGACATGGGAAAACCATACTCATAATCATTTTAAGCAGATAGTTGAGTAGACACCAATGACCCAATGCTTGGATAACCATGACTTCTTCAATGATGAGATCAAAGCCAGCATGCTGTGGTCCCAAGGGAGCATATATCTGTCTACTGAGGAGGCTCAGTCTACAATACCACTTAGCCTCTGATAGAAATATAGGATTGCCTATCTCTGAGACATACATTTTGAAATTCATTCAAAATCCATTATTTACTCAAAAATATTTATTAAGCATTGACTGTGTCTAGGATTGTAGGCAAAACTGGCATAATGCCTGTCCTCACTGAGCTTATGGCTCATAGAAGAGATAGAAACTCTTCTTAAAAATAACTTAATTAGCAAAAAATAGACATATGACAACCAGAAACTGATTTGAGCATTCATTCTGCAGATGGTAAAGTCCAGCTCCTCCACAAACCGTGTTTCCCACTAAGGCAGTGCATGGTTGTGCTCCAGTTAAAAAAACAGATAATATTATCTACAGGAGCTCATTGGTCTTTGAATTTTAATCACATGCCTAATTCTCATTAATCACCCTTACACATAATTTGTTATGTGTTATCTCTGGAAGTTCCCATTCGTTTGGTACCATGGCAGCATCCTAAGCCAAGTGTTTTCCTTTCCTATTTCTCTGAGTCTGTGCTAAAACGTCATTTCTCTGAAGATGCCCATGATGACTTGATACTCAGAAATTCTCACTTAACTCAGCAGGTTCCTCAGCTGTCTGTCCAGTGAATAGGGTCTTCTTGCAATTTCTATTTTAACATTGGCTCTTATTTTAGAACTTTTAAACTTTTCCATTGAAAAGGGTTTAGCAATGTATCTCTCTTCCACTTTTCCCCAATTCCAGTGTCCTTTACGGATACCTTTTGTTGGAATGGCATCATGGTACCTGGTGCTGTTACCTGCCTAGGTAGTAACAGATAAGTTTATTAAATAGACACAGCAGATAGGGTGGAAAGAGTGGGGCTTGGGAGTCAAGGTGTGCTGAGTTTCAAATCAGCTCTTACGCTGACCAGACATGTGGCCTTGGGCAAAGTACAAATGTTATCTGAGCCTCACTTTCCTGGTTTGCAAATGGGCCTCAGGGCCAGGAGTAAGGTGAGGTGAGTGCCGCGTTTGCTTCCGGTGCAAGATCTAAGAGGGTGCCAAAGATCTTAGTGATCAAAATAAATAATATTTTAATGCTGTATCTAATAAAATTCAAATAATTTATTTTTTATTTTTTGCATGGTGGATGCAAAAACAATCCACCATGATCAAAACATCAAAATTAAAAAAAAAAAAGGCAGGATCCTAAGGGACCAGGATTAGGGTGAATCAAGAAAGTCCAAGTTATGCACATGTGGGGCTCCCCTTAACTTTTATATGGGAAGCTTGTGTCCCACTCACTTTACCCTAGTACCAGCCCCCATGAGCCTACTGACATTGCATGATAAATCTGTTATAAAAATTCATTTTGACAATCTAGGTAAAGAATACTCCAGAATGACTCGTACCCATGTAAAATAGTTCTCTCCCCTGACTTCACATCTGTGCCATCTGCTTCCATCAGATGATGCTAGATGTGCATAAACTAAAGTGAGCTTTCTACTCATTGAGTACCTACCCATGCTACATACAACGCATCAACTCCTCTATGCCCTACAACATTGGCCTAGTCTACTGACAGAGGCTTCTAAGTGCTTTTCTTTCATATGGCTCTCTCTCTCTCCCTTTCTCAATACAATTGTTGGCAGCACATTTATTTACTCTGCAACAAAAACACTGCAGTCCTCAGCTGGGACACTCTTTGGCTCCATGAGACTTATCCATACATTGTCTAGGTCTATGACTTGAAACTCTTCCCATCAGCCTCCCTCCTTTGCATAACCAAGCATCGTGCACACTCATCACCTCCCATCCTGTGCCAAGTTCATGCTTTTTGTGGGCAATTTCAGATCCATTGGCTGTTTGGGCAAGGGGCCTAATATGAAATCCTAAGTATCTTCTTGGCACCGATTCCCTGCTCTGTGCTGTTGCCAACCTCTTCCTCCCTGACATTGTCCCCTGTGTTCACTAGTGTAGAAGATGAGGGTTTTCTAAGCTTCCGAAGGTCCTCTCATGCGCCTTCATGGTTTCACAGCAACTTCAAACCCACAGAACACTTCCTATAGTATCTCTCCTACTTAAGTGAGATGATGTCAAACCTGTTGCTGAGAAGGTGGGAACACTAGGCCAACATGGTGGTATTTGAAGGAGGCCCATCCATAAAAGACAATGTTAGCAACGGGGATGGGGAAAGTAGAAGAGAAATTGAAAGCTTAACTCTTTTTAGTGGAAAAGCTCAAAGTTATAACCAAGAGCAAATGTTAAAATCATAATCGAAGGATGCATTGGACAGACAGAGGAAGAACTCTCTGAGTTTAATGAGAATGTTTGAATACCACATAGTCATTAACATCTTCAGAGAAGCCATTTTTTACCCCCCTAGAACACACTCAGGAAAGTAGGCAAAGAAAGTGCTTTGTTTAGGATACTCCTATGGTAGAAATGGGGAATTTCCAGAGACAACATCTAATAAATGATGGATAAGGGTGATTAAGGGAAATTAGAATGTGGTTCTAATAGATTCAAAGACCAATGAGCTCCTGCAGATGACCTATTTGTGTTTAGTTAGATCCCGGCTGTTGACACAGAACTTGGTTTTCCTTTTGCACAGTGATGAACATCTTCTGAATCATGTAGCTTAAGATTGTCTGGAATCATACCATCATGGCTTCCTCAGAGTTCCACATAAGAAGTATACAAGCTGGAACAGAGGGATGGGGGGAAGGTCATATAATTCAGAGTAAGACCCACCTGATTTCAAGTCTCGCTTCTCTTAGTGGGATGACTTCATGCAAACCCCTTCGAACTTCTGAGCTTCAGTGTTTGAATGTGTCAATATCTCTTCCATCACTCAGGTTCTATTAAATAAACTCCATGTGAGACTTCTGTGTTAACCTTAAAGATTGCAGAAATTCATTGATTTAAACAACAAATCTGAATTGAGAATCTGTAATGACATAGACTCAGCTCTTTCCCTCAAGTGATTCGAGACTAGTAGAAAAGACAGACAAGCAAACATTAAAAAGAGGAAGAGGAGCATATGAGTAAAGGTATATACAAAACCCCAAGGAAGCTCACGGGAACTTAGTCTGGGAGGTGGGTGGAATAAAAGAGTGCTTCCCAGAGAAGGTACCACTTGAGTGGGTTAACGATTTGCAGTTGAAAGAAGAGAATTAAAGATGTGGATTCAAATGCATTTTATTTCCTGTTGCCACCAATGGCATAAACCCATTGCAACCTCTTGACAACCTTCAATCTTAGTCATGTACTGTTCCTCTGTGTTGTTTTTTGATGATCCATTTGGTTTTACCCAACATGGCTTTCTTTCTCAAGTAAGAGTACCTTGGAAAGCATCACACATCTCAAAGGGTTTGCATTAAGCAGAGCCAAGAGAGACCTGAGATTCTGAGAGACACAAATGGAAGATGGTCCTGCAATATCCAGGTTCAGGAATAGGGACAAGCCCTTTTCGGGGGACATCACAGATAACAATGGCTATTTTCTGTCCTACAGCTTGGAGACAAACATCTCTGAGATGAAGCTCAGTTCTTCAGATCCTAGAGCTCATTTCTCTAGCCAGCATGCTACCTAAGTAGGACAATGATGTGTCTCCCTTATTAGTGATTCTCAACTCCAACTGACAATAGTATCACATTTTAAAGATATATACTGCTTCTGTGATGCCATGTATTGGTGTTCATGTCTATAGTTCTAGATTAGAAGCTTCCTGAGGCCAGTTATGCAGATTGTATCATTAGTGGCCAGCTTATACCACAAATCATGATCTACTTGCATCACAGTCATCTGGGTTTCATCTTATCAATGCTGATTTATGGATCTTGCCTTAGACCTACTGTATTAATCAATGTTCTCCAGAGATTTATATGCATAAGTGGGGATTTATGATGAGGAATTGGCTTACTCAATTACAGGGGCTGAGAAATCACATAAAATTAACCATCATACTGAATTAGCATCTCCAGGAGTTGGAGGGGCCTGGAAACTTCATTTTAATAGAGTTCCTAAGTCATTCTTAGCTTAAGAGAACTGCTATGACAGGGACTCCACCATGTAGGACATAGAGGTAACTGATAAAATGAGGCCCATCTTCTATTTTCAGAACTCTAGGACGATTGGGAGGACCCATCAGAGACAGGCAGGCAGAGTGAGAGAATGAGTCCTTGAATGGAACACAGAACTCACAGGAAATGAGACAGGAACTGTCCATGCAGACTTAGGATACCAGTGAGCCACGAAGGAACCTGGACACTGTTGGTTGAATCAAATCAGCTGTCTTAACAGATGTCTGTTAGTATATGCCAGCGAGAAACTCACTACCTTGTGCCTGGCTAGTGCATTTTGACAGAATTGAGACCTCAACTGGCCCAATGAAACAGCCCTCAGGATTCAGCCTCCTTTCTCATATTATTTGTGTTTGGTACTCTCTGTAATTCAATAATTCTCACATTAGTCATTGTGAAGGAAAATGCCTACTGTTGGGGGGGCTACCTCAAACAATTTTTTGAGCAGCTTCAGTATAAGTCGTTTGGGGATATGGAAGGATTGGACAATACCACCATTCCAGAGAAGATCACCTCGACGTAGTGGACATGTGTGTGTGTGTGGTGGGATGGTGTGCTTGTGTGCATGTGTAAATGTGTATGTATGTGTAGGTGTACGCATGTGCTGTATCCATATCCATTTTCTAGGGCTGTACCTACTAATGGCAGACCCCTCTTCTCACTCTGACACCCTTGTCTCCAAGGCATTCTGGGTCATCAGTGACAGCTGAGTATGATGGAAAATCAACAGTGGCAGCTGAGTATGACAGAAAATCAAGGACTCTGCTATGTGAAAGTGCTACAAGTTTGGTTACTTAAGCATCACAGACTGCTTTTGAATCTAGGTGCAGCAATGATTTCTGCAACCTTGTGTAAGTTATGAGAATAATAACTTTAAATGAGAACATTTATCCATGTAAAGAACTGGTTAGCTGCAAGTGCCAATAAACGTTAGGTGCATTGTTCTCCAGAAGGACTCAGTCGTTTTGAGTCAGCCCCAGCAAGTCTTCCTAACAAGCCCTTCTAAACATGTCGGTTTTGTCTTGGAATGCTCAAGAGTCTCCCTATGTGAGTTAAGAGAGAGAGTGGATCAGAGTGAATCAAAATCCTGGTTGCTTATGCCAACAAAAGTTTGTTTATTAGTGCTCATACCAAGTCCATTGTGGGACCAGCAACTCTCTATAAGAGCTTTCCTCCCTGTGGTTACTTGCTATTCATGGTTTTGCCTTTTCAGTTGGAGGTTCTGTAGCTCTTCAGGACAGAGAGATACAGATAGAGATAGATAGATAGAGAGGGTGATACGGATAGGGATAGGGATGGGGATGGGGATGGGGATGGGGATACGGATAGGGATAGGGATAGGGATAGGGATGTTCAGGTCCATTTCTTGTTAATTTCAGCCTGAGAGTGACATTTATCGCACTTGCCTACTGCCTGTTGGCCAGCATTGGTAACAGGGTTGCCCCTAAATCCAAGAATGCAGAAATGAGGAGTGAATGGATGAGAAGCGATCACTTCTCTGTCTGCCATAGTCTCCTTTTCCACCAGAAACAATACAAAATCTCTCTGCAACACTGTGGATTCTCTATCACCCTCTCTCTTCCATCTTTTCTTCCACCATATTCCACCTTCTGTTTTAAAAGATTGGTAATTCCCCAGGCAGGTCATGGACTATCACACCTCTGTATCTTCGCCATGATCCTCCTTCTACCCAAAGGCCATCTCTCTGCTTGTTGCCTTGACAACCTCCTATGACTGCCTTAAGTCTCAATTCTTTGGTGGGGTGTCTTTTAGACATGATACACTTTAGCAAAAAGAGATAAAGGAGACCCCATCATTTTTATACAACAACTCCACCACTATTTTTCACACCCACAGGTTGTGTTTAAACCCAAACTCTTCATCATTATTAGTTCTAAGCCGTACTTCACAGTAACCTTAATAAAAATTTAAAGACCATATAACATACATTATCCAGTAGGTGTGTTAATTAGTCTTCGATATGACATCATCTCTGCTCCTGGGATTTTTTTTATAGCTGTCATATATCTTGAGAGAGAGAAGACTTAGCCATTCTCTACATAAATACATAAAATTCTGTTTAGTTGGTGAGGCACAACAAAGGAAATAGATCCTCTGAAACATCACTATGCATTTATGAAAGAAAAATAAGTGTAGAAAATAATTGAGAGGACGTGATATTTTTAATAAATATGGAAACTTTAAATTCTTAATTTTTATTAAAATTGACTTGTAATCAACTTCCATCGTGTTACATTATATTATTTTAGAAGATTTTAATATTTTATAGTCTTTCTAGGATTTATATATAAACGCATGCATATAATATTGTCACCTTTCACCTTAGCTCATTATGCCAGGCCTCAGAAAAAGTCTGTCAATCTTTCTGGTGTTCATTTGGCTCATGTATTTGGGAACGTAGCCAAATGCTTTAATCCTCAGCATTTTGGAACTTGCTGATGATTTTATCACTTTGCCTTAACTCTTTTTTTTTTTTGAGACAGAGAGTCTCACTCTATCACCCGTGCTGTAGTGCAGTGGTACGATATTGGCTCACTGCACCCTCCACCTCCCAGGCTCACTGCACCCTCCACTTGATCCCAGGTTCAAGTGATCCTCCCACCTCAGCCTCCCAAATAGTGGGAATTACGGGCGTCCGCCACCATGCCCAGCTAATTTTTATATTTTTAGTAGAGATAGGGTTTCACCATGTTGGCCAGGCTGGTCTTGAACTCTTGGCTTCAAGTGATCCACCCACCTAGCCCTCCCAGAGTGCTGGGATTTACAGGCGTGAGCCACTGCACCAAGCCTATCTCTTTAAACTCACATTGAATTGTATTGGATGGAAGGCAATACCACTGAGAAGACATTCAGAATATTTTCTGAAAAATCACTCAACTGTCATTTCAGAGAGCAAAAATAGTGTTATTAAGGATGTGCGCTTTTCACAATTAAAAGTTTAATATGTACTGTGTCCAAAATGTAGAGTGATTTAAAATAAAAAGACATATCATTTTTCATCTGGTTCTTATCAGTATGACTTGTTTTTCTGTTTTCACTGTGGGTTCCTTAAGGCAAAGAAAAAAATGTCTCTATTCTGTTGGTGTGAACCTTCTTGTAGCACCTTGAGTATATTAAATGTAATGATTTCCTGAGGGCATGTGGATAATTTAACCGACAAAATAAATATAGTCCTCCTACTTTCCACTAAGAATTTTAACATATGGTCCTCATTATCCCAAGAGGTGATACAAATAGAACCTCTAATTATATTCAAAAGGGTTTAGAGGAATGTGTGGAAGCTAGAGAATGCCATATACTCTCCTTGGGGTTCCCATAAGCAGCAAGGAGCAAGAATGTGGCATCTTTGCTGAATCCCCACTAGATTGCAAATTTCTTAATGGCAAAGAACCTAACAATTGGCTTTCACTTATTCATTCCAAACATTTACAGAGTGCCTACTATGTGCCCAGCAGTGATTTAAGTAAGTAAATGGCTAACTAACATTTCTGTTTCTAAGAATCTCTTCAAAGAAGTTTCCTCTATGGTGGAGAAGACCATGGCCTGCTTGTACCTCCTCCTACCTTTAGGGATAATAGCACAAAATAGAAGGCAGTGAGCTGCCTGGGATGTGGACAGAGGTCGTGCTCATGAATAAGAAATCCGGTAGTGGCCCAGGAGGAAATGATTCTCACAAGCAGCACCCTGCTTTAGCTCATCAGACCCTCCATCTATAAATATTATTCAGAATGCATTTCTACCAAACTGACATTGTTGACTGACCCAACAGAAAGACATAAGCAGGTTTCGAGGTGACTTTATGTCTGCATGCCAATACCAGCTTCCTCCAGCATATGAGATTCCTTAGTGATATAATGTCTTTGTGGTAAGATGAAGACATATACAATGACTTTTTTTTTTTTTTTTAGAGTGAATCGACAACCAATAGAATGGGAAAAAACTTTTGCAGTCTACCCATCTGACAAAGGGCTGATATCCAGAATTTACAAAGAACTAAAACAGATTTACAAGAAAAAAACAAACAAGCCCATTCAAAAGTGGGCAAAGGACATGAACAGACACTTTACAAAAGAAGACATACATGAGGCCAATAAACATATGAAAAAATGCTCATCATCACTGGTCATTAGAGAAATGCAAATCAAAACTACATTGCGATACCATCTCACACCAGTTAGAATGGCGATCATTAAAAAATCTAGAGACAACAGATGCTGGAGAGGATGTGGAGAAATAGGAACACTTTTACACTGTTGGTAGGAGTGTAAACTAGTACAATGACTTTTATGAAAAATGGCCAGCCATGGGACACAAAATACCAGAAAGTTGGCTTGTTATACTTGGTTTTAAAGTTCCAAGGAAGATACATTTATATACGCTATGCAACTATTGACAGGGAAGGAATTTAGTGCACTTCCTGTTGATGGGGGGAAATTTGCCAAGCAGTGGAAATAAGGCACTAGAACTTGTTAATGAATTAAACCCTATTGATTGGCGTACAAAAAGGTTTAGGTTTGAAGACTCGTAGAGAAGCCCCAAAAGGTAGAAAGGCCACAATAATTAGTTTGAACAGTTTTCGTTGTTTGCATTTTAGGAATCAGATCAATAAAGCAACATTAATAATTAAAGACCAGGATAAATATACCAATTCCAGATTAGAGCTTTAAGCATTAAATTGCTGGTGTCAAAGCCTTTTTTTTTTTTAATAGGTTCTAATCTTCCCAGATATACTAAAGGGCTATAGTGTGACTCTTTAAGCTATGAATTTGGTGAGAAATATGAGGTTCTTCTACATGGAAGCTGTTGAGAGGTCCCAGAGCAAGTATCTGGCACTATAGTAACAGGAAGGGATAGGTATGGCTCATCTAAAAGATCTGCAATCTCTCTTTTGTCCTTTTTCAGGTTCAGTTTAGTGGCACACAAAACAGTGGAGAAGAGTAGAACTTTCTGCTTATCAGAGGCTAGCTCGAGTTCTGCCACAAAAGGTCAAAGCTTGGAAGAGAAGAAGGAAAAACCTGATTAAAATTTGACTAGGAAAGTTCTGCTGGAGTGTACATTCTGTAGGGTATTGGATGAACACTCAAGATGCATTGAAAGGCAAATTGTGCAGAGGACAACTCATGACCAGTCAGGAGGGAATTAGGAAGTGGTGCCTAACATTAGGAAAGTATTAATATTACGACTTCCCTAAGGCTGGGGAAAAGGAGAATTGGAGACTCAAATGTGCTCTTAATGAGAGCTTGGTCCAAGAAGATGTGCACCAATTTCAGCTCACCAGACAGCTGCATCCCATGAGGGAAGGGGACAGTGGTTTCATCAGGTTGGTGTGCCTAGGGACATTCTCTGGCATCCAGAGCCAATCTTGTCTGAATCCACATTTCCTGTGGTTTTCTGGCTGGATTTCCTGAGGGGCTCTTCCCATCGGGAAGGAAGTTGACTGTGTCCACACTGGTCTGGTCTGAAGCCAGGTACACCTCATATTTAAAAATAAAAGACACACCCGCACCCACCACTACTTCATGTCCTTCCCGTTCTTTCTGGCTCTTGTTTTGTTGTCTCTCCCATTGTCTTTTTTTTTCTATTTGCAATACATACACTATTAATCCACTTAAGTCCACTACTATTTTCATGTCCCAGTTACTCAGAGACATCTCTACAATGTTGATGCCTTTATATCCCTCATTCTTCTCTTTTATCTCCTTTTAGTTACCGGTCCCTAATTTTGCTATCATGCCTGTACTCTTAATTTTCTAACTGTGCACTCCTTTAGACTTGACCACAGCTAGGTCTATTGGTGTGGTTTCCTTATAAAAACTCATGGAATCTTCAAGTTGAAGATGTTTTGGAGATCATCTATACTAATGTCTCCTAAAAATCATTTCACTGCACATCCTTCCCCTGCCCCCACCATGAAATGCATCTTGCAGAAGCTTTTCATTTTTCTATTGGAAATTATGCATATTAATATCTCCTAATGGAGAGTCTCAAAGCAAAAGATTCTGTGACATAGTTTAACTTTGCTTAATGTTTCCCAACATTCATTGACAAGGGAATTAGCCTGTCTTCATTTTTTATAACTATTAATATCCTGTAGCAGTACTTTGAGCAACCCTCTGGGAAATGAGGACTTAATCCAACACCCTTGTTTGATGAAGACATCCACTCTTCAAATTATTTAAAAATAATTTTAACCTTCATGTTACATTCAGGGATACATGTGCAGGATTCTTACCTGGGTAAATTGTGTGATTCTGAAGTTTGGGATAAGAAGGATTCTGTTACCCAGGTAGTGAGCATAGTACCCAACTGTTAGTTTTTCAGCCCCGGTCTTCGTCCCCTTCTCCTCCTTCTAGTGGTCCCTAGTGTCTATTGTTTCTGTCTTTATGTCCATGGTAGCCAATGTTTAGCTGTCACTTAGAAGTGAGAACATGTGACATTTGGTATTTTGTTCCTGTGTTAATTTGCATAGTATAATGGTCTCCAGCTGCCCCCAGTTTGCTGCAAAGGACATTATTTCATTCTTTTCTATGGTTGTGTAATATTCCATGATGTATATGTACCACATTTTCTTTATCCAATCCACCATCGATGGGCACCTAGATTTATTGCATGTCTTTGTTACTGGGAATAGCTCAGAGATGAACTTACAAATGGATGTGTCTTTGTGGCAGAATGATTTATTTTCTTTTGGCTATATTCCCAGTTGCTGAATGGTAGTTCTCTTTTAAGTTATTTGAGAAACCTCCAAATTGCTTTCCACAGTGGCTGAACTAATTTATATTTCCATCGACAGTGTATAGGTATTCCCTTTTCTTGCAGCCTCTCCAGTATCTGTTTTTTTCTCGCTTTTTAACAAAAGCCATTGTAACTGGTGTGAAATGGTATCCCGCTGTAGCTTCAATTTGCATTTTTCTAGTGATTAGAGATATCGAGCATTTTTTAAATATGTTTTTTGACCACCTGTAGATCTTCTTTTGAGACTTATGTATTCATGTCTTCTGCCTACTTTTTAATGTGGTTTTTACTTGTTTTGGGGATGCTGAATTGTCTAAGTTTCTTATAGATTTTATGTATTAGACTTCTTGTCCAATGCATAGTTCGAGAATATTTTATACCATTCTGTAGGTTGTCTTTTTACTCTGCTGATAGTTTCTTTTGGTGGGCAGAAGTTTTTAGTTGAATTAGGTCTCACTTGTCAGTTTTTATTTTTTTTGCAATTGCTCTTGAGGACTTAGTTATAAATCCTTTCCCACAGCCAATATCCAGTATGGTGTTTCCTACATTCTTTTCTAGGATTCTTATAGTTTGAGGTCTTACAGTTAAATTTTTAATCTATCTTGAGTTGATTTTTATATATGGTAAAATGTAGGGGTCCAGTTTTATTCTTCTGCGTATAGCTAGCCAGCTATCCCCAAACCATTTATTGAATAGAAAGTCCTTCCTCCACTGCTCGTTTTTGTCAACTTTGTCAAAGATCAGATGGCTGTAGGTGTGTGGCTTCATTTCTGGGCTCTGTAACTGATAGATCATCATCCATATCAAATTCCAGTGTGCTGCTTCCAGTAATGAAGAGCTCACTATCTTTCAAGGCAGATTTGTTCCATTGCTAAGAAAAATTATTACAATATTGTGTCTCTGATTCTTTCAACCTGTTCTGTTTTGTATCATCCTTTCCTAAGTCTTATCCATGAACATTGTTCTACCCATTTTTAGCACATCCAAACACTCCCCAAAATTTAAAAGACAAGCAGGATTTCCTATCCACCCCTCTTTCTGAAATTTTCTGAGTTCAAACATAGGAATTTACTCATTTCTGTCAGATTTTCAGATCTTGAGAAATTAATTTTGACTGCAATTCATTGAATTGATCAACAAAGGAAGCCCCTTCCTCTATATGTCACACTTCCTTATTTTATTTGCATAAATATTCAAGCTCATTTGAAAAACATTTCAGGCTGCTAGTAGGTCTATTAAATTATACCACCTTCAAACTTATATACCTGATCTTAAATGTTTGGTTTAAAAAGTATTATCTTTATTTTTTTTCTCCTAGCCTAAATGTAATTCTCTATTAGAAAAAAACATCTAATACTATGCTTTAAAAATTATATGTGGCTGGGTACAGTGGCTCACGCCTATAATTCCAGTACTTTGGAGGCCTAGGTGGATGGATCAATTAATGACAGGAGTTCAAGACCAGTCTGGCCAACATGGCAAAACCCCGTCTCTACTGAAAATACGAAAATTAGCCAAGCTTGGTGGTGGGCACCTGTAATCCCAGCTACTTGGAAGGCTGATGCAGGGAGAATCACTTGAATCCAGGAGGTGAAGGTTGCAGTGAGCCAAGGTCACTCCATTAAACTCTAGCCTGGATGACAGAGCAAGACTCTGTCTCAAAAAAGAAAAAATTATGTGCAAGGAATCCACCTTACTCTTTTAAAATCTCTCATTTAAGTGTTTATTTCTAGGAGGCTTCACATTAGACTGAACCCTACTTCATAAATGTTTAGTTCATCTCTACATTTCCTCCTTTTTTCTCAATCTTCTTTCTTGGTACTGATTTGGCCCTGAGGTTTTCCGTTCTGAAAACACACAGGTTACACCCCGACTGTGATCATCGGCATGTAATCAGGGTGTTGATTGACTGTCAACATGGGCCAGCCACTGAGCTAAGATTTTCATATGTGTTGTCTTATTTTCTTGTAATAGCCCTAAAAGGATAATATTTTAAAGATAAGAAAACTGAGCATTATAGAGGCCAGGCATCTTCATCTGGGGTCACCCAGTGCATAAAAGCCAGGTCAGGATTGAACCATTATGATTCTATTGTGAAAAACTTAGCACGTGCTGAATAATGTTTTAGTTGTTATGAATCTAACTACAGTTTTCTATGACTTAAGGTTTTATTTGGAGACTTAATTCTATCCATAACAGACCCTTTCCCTACCCCTCTTCCTTCCTGTCTTCTTTGTCTCTTCTTTCTTTTCCCTTTCTCCTTTCCTTCCTTTTTCTATGTCTCTATCATCTCTTTCTCTCTCTCTCTCTCTCTCTCTTTTTTCTGCTTTCCCTCTCTTCCTTAATTTCTTATCTTTTCTTTTATACTCATATTCTTTTTACTCAATTCTCTCCTTTTGTCCCTTCTCAACTACAAATGGAAGTCTCTTCCAGCATGGAGAAGCCATGATTTATGGGGAAAGAGACTCAGAACTGGGCTACAGGAGACTTGACTTCTTGTCTCAGCAATGCTGATTAACTCCTTCTCCTGCATTCTTAACTCCCTCACCATCTCCTAGAAGGAATTCAACAGACCAGGAGCATTTACCCTGTGTCAGGCACTGGTAATACAAGAGAATTAAAACATGGCTGCTATGTATTGAGCTATACGATTTGGCTAGTTCTGTGCCAATCACTTTATATATTTTATTTACTTACTTACTTTATCTATTTTAGTAACAATTCAAGCAGATAAAGTATTTTATTCACTCTTAACAGAGAAAACAAAATAAAGTATTTTATTCCCTCTTAATAGAGGTTCCATGTTCACATGTACAAAATGATAGAGCTGAAAATCTAACCAAATGCAGTGTTCCAAATTCCCTGGCTGTGAACCCTCACAGCAATGCAAATTCTATGAATACATGGTGTATCAAGAGATGTTATGAGATAAAAAAAGTTTATGTAATCAAATAAGTTTGGGACAATATGGGTTAAATAAAATGTAATTGACTCACATTGGTAGTAAGCAACCAATTCATTATTCCATACAAGGAACATAGGATTTTCCTTTGGTACTCTTCCTACGGCACTATACTGCCTCGTTGGTAGTTTCCAGAAGAAAACTCAAAAATATATTTGAACTTAAAAACCTATCTATATATAAGACTGTGCAGGGCCGAAAGACATTGTTAAGAGTGCATATTTATGCTGAATGACATCACAAATGTTAATGTCATGCATCCATATTTCTTCTAAGGATAATTTATAACCAAAGGCAGAGGCATGCTTCAGTGGTGACGACAGCGGAACAAACCTTTACAACCAATTGCTGCCTTTTTAGTAATTAACATGCTCCATATAGATTGAAAGGTCATTTCTTATCCCCTTTCTCTGACAGCCTTTAATATTTACCAAATAGTGTTGCATTGTTGGAAATGTCACAGGCGCTACAGCACAAAGGAGGATTCCACACAGTGATTCATGATGACTTAGTTCATTAAGAAAATTACCACTCATTTATTTGGATGCTGTATGTCTTCTGCTCTCAAAGAATTCTCTTTGATTAGAAAAGTGAATTATGTTGACTTGTTTCTGTATTGTAGGTGGCCTCTAATTAAAATAAAAAGATAATGTGTCTCAGCCTTAAGGATGTATTTCTTTTTCCATGATCATTAGAAATTTCAAGACAAAAGTTGTGATGGCAAATGAGAAGCAATTCTGAGTTGAAATCACTTTCCTTTTTCCAGTAACTCGCATCTCATTATGTGAAGTCTCTGTTAATGCAGTTTTTCTGTCTGGAGACCTGGGAGACAGCCCTAACGCCTGCTTCTCTTTATTCCCATCTCCCAGCTCATCAGCAGGTTCTGCCTATCTTCCCTTCTAAACTTTATTTAAAGCTGTCCATTCTTTCCATCTCCATGACTTCTAATCTAACCTCTGTCAATGTCATTGCCTTAATAGTCTCCCAAATGGGTTCCTTTCTTCCAGACTACCCTTCTTTCCACTAGGTCCCTTAGCTAGAGTAGTGTTTTCATAAACTATAGTAAAAGGCTAAGTGTTTTTTCACCCAATGCATTGTGGACCAACATTCTTGTAAAATAAAAAAAGAAGAAAAAAAAAAATATATATATATGTGTGTGTGTGTGTGTGTGTGTGTGTATTTATAGCTTGGATATACATATATATAGCATATATATATGCTATATATATAAATATATATATAACATATAATTATATATAAATATATATAACATATAGTTATATATATAAATATATATATAAAATATATATATATTTAAAATCTATATATTTTAAAAATACATAAAATATATACATATTTTAAATATATATATATGTGCTTGAATATTGCAGTAGTTTCAAATGCTAAGAAAGTTTCTGAATGCTTATGCTCAAATTCTATACCCATCTAATTACCTGATAACAAACTTGGCAGTTTGGGGCTGCTCTGAGACCCACACTTTGAGTGTTTCTGAGCTAGAGAGATTTTTTTTTTTTTTTGAGACAGAGTCTTGCTCTTTTGTCAGGCTGGAGTGCAGTGGCACAATCTCGGCTCACTGCAACCTTTACCTCTTGGTTCAAGAGATTCCCCTGCCTCAGCCTCACGAGTAGCTAGGACTACAGGCACGCATCATCATGCCGGGTTAATTTTTTGCATTTTAGTAGAGACAGGGTTTCACCATGTTGGCCAGGTTGGTTTTGATCTCCTGACCTTGTGATCCACCCGCTTCGGCCTCCCAAAGTGCTGGGATTACAGGTGTGAGCCACCGTGCCCAGCCGAGATTTTTAAAATATGTAAATCACATCATGATAATCTTTAATGCTGATTTCTATTACAATCCACAGTGGAATACTTAGCACCAGCTTTGTGGCCCACCCTGACCAGGCCTTTGCTATCTCAGTGGCTGCTCCCTCCTAATCTCTCCTCCAGGCTTACTGCCATCATCCACGTTGACTCTTTTTATTTTCAAGTCTTCAAAATGCTCAGTGTCTGTGCACCTACCTTCTCCCCTGCCTGGAATGCTTTCCCTTTTCCCTCCTCCCCTACACCTCTCAGCCTGGCTCTCTCCTATCTTCAGGTGTCACCTTAAATGTACCTTATTCAAACAGGTGTTGCCTTATTTCCTCCCAACGTCACCGTAAATCATTAAGTTTCTTTGGTAGATTTAAGGTGGATAAAAGGGGCATTCATGTCCTTTGCCTTGAGCCTGGGCAAGTTCTGTGACTGCTTGTTCAAGAGGATATTGCGGAAGGGAGACTGTGCCAGTTTCCAAACTTGACCTTTAATATTGACAGCTTGCATTTGGTGCCTGTTGGAATGGGAACTTGAGGAAGACATCCAAAACAGAAAAAGTTTAACTTTCAACTACCACGCTACAGGGAAGCCCAAGCTAACCACATGGAGGACTCCATGTAGAGAGGGATGCCCAACCAGTTCACACACCAGACATATGAGTGAAAAAGCCTTCAGGTGACTCCAATCTTAGCATTCATAGGAAGGACCCTAAAGGGGAACTGCCCAGCTGAGCCCATGTACCCCAGACCTATAAGAGGTAATAAGTGATTGTTTTAAGACAATGCAGTTTGTTTGTTGTAGAGCAATAGATAAGTGGAAGAGTTTCTCTACTGTGTATTCTGATGACATCCTATTACTTTTCCTTTATGGAATACACGTGGTAAACATCGATATCTGTTTTTCTTGGTTTGGGTTTCTCAGAAGCAGAACCTGAGACAAGCACTTTGTTGCAGGTGGCTCCTAAGTCAAGTGGATAACATTTCTTACCTTAAGTATATGTTTGCTTTTCTCTTCCCAATAAATATTCTAGTGCAAAGCTGCCATAATATTCAAAGGGCAGAACAGTTTGGAATTGTATTTTCCTTGTTTCTTTCATTATCTAAGGAAGTGATCCCAGGAAGTGCTGTGAGCGAAACAAGCGTGGTTCCTCTGGAAATCATTGAGGCTCCATCCCCCCTGGGACCTGTGCAGCACTGTGGAATGCGCCTCAGAACTGTCCCACTGCCCGAGGGGAACGCAAGAAAGCTTGGATGTTAATTCGCCAACTTTCCTTCATCCTTGGTCGAGGGTCACTTCTGAAATGTTAATTCTTGGACACTTCAGCCTGCCTAGCAAGAGGGCTGGGCACATTTCTGAGAATGGAGAGTTGCCCTCACTAGAGAGATGCAGGAAGCTGTATCCACATGTTCAGACAATGGTGGGTGACCTCTGGGTGAAAGGCAGGGATGTGGCAACTCTTGTTCTATGGAGCAAGGGACAGGTCTATCTCATTCTTGCTTTATATATAGTGCCTGGTGCCTGCCAGGCATGCAATGCACGTTTGTTGAGTGAATAAAGAGATGAAAAAGACATCTCATTTCATAAAGATTGTAGCTACAATCTGTACCCCAGCAGGCTCGAATTACAGCTTTGGATTTTGTTTTTGGCCTTAGAAAGTTCCTTCCCCTCTCTGCGACTTAGTTCTCTGCGTTATGTGATAAAGTTGGAGCTGGTGATTTCCACGAGCCCTTCAGCTACAATATCCTATGACTTAGGAGTAGAATCTACATAGTCTCATTAGGCCAAGAGATGATATTCTAAGCTGAAGAAATTAGTTGTTTTTGTTTTTTTTAACTGAGAAATGAAATGAGTATTTTAGCAGGAAGGTACAATTAATGGAATCATGAGAATTACATTAAGATCTTAGATTGTTTTAAAAAGGAAGGCTGATTATTGCACAAATTGGGCTACTTGTACACAATGGAATTATTTAGCAGCCATTAAAAATCAAGTTTATGAAGAACATTTTATAATATTGTAATATAGGAATGTTATATGTATAAAATGTGTGTACACTCACACACATGCATTTAGATGTATCTAGAAGATAAAAAGGAACATCAGAGCTATTATTTTAGGTTAGTGGGATAATAGGTGATTTTTATTCTCAGTTTTAAACTTATTTACACCTTCTAAATTGTGAACAACAGACATGCATTATTTTTATGATCCAAATATATTTAACAAATGTGCACATAAATGTGTTTAAAAGGTACAAAGGAAAGACAAGGAAATGCAATCAAGGAAGCATTACCCAGCCCCTCTGAGCTCACTTGCTTGCTCGGAGGAAAGCTCTAGCACTCTCCTCATATAGTCATTGAAAGTATTAAAAGAGTGAAAAGTGCTGCATATGATACAACTTTAGGTGCATATTCAAGGACTGTCATGAGACCCATATCTCTGCTGAATTCTTTTATCCTCAGTATCTGTATCTATAACATGGGTGTAACAATATCGAATTCACCTAATGGCTATAAATATGAAAGAATGTAATTATAAAAATACTGGTATACTTAAGGACAATTAAGTTTTCATGAAAGATAATGAGAAACAAAACCTAGGAAACTATTAGTGAAGTGCTTTATACGAAATAGAGTTTCAAAGGCAGGGGATTGACAGCCTTGCTTTATTCTACCAAAGTCTGGGTCCTGGATGAAATGGTGGGTACTCTAGTTTCAGGGGAGATCAGTGCTGCTGAGGGTCTTGATTTGAACTTAGAGAAGAGGGAGTTGAGGGGAAGCAATTTAATCACTGTTTTCAAGATAGTCATGTGAATAAAGGAGCAGTCTTTATGGTTTCTTAGACTGTGTTATGGGCTGAATCGGGCCCTTCTTCAAAAACAGAAACTTGTATGTTAACATTTCAACCCATAATACATCCTAATGTAACTATATTCAGAAATAAGACACTTAAATAACTGGTCAGGTTAAAATGAGGCCCTCAGGTGGCTCTAATCTAATGTGGCTGTGTCCTTGTAAGAAGTGGGAGTGATTTCAGGAGCACACAGCACAGAGGGATGACCGTGTGAAGAGGCAGCAAGACGGTGGCCATCTGCAAGCTCAGGACAGCAGCCTCAGAGGAGACCAGCCCTGCAGACACGTTGATCTTGAACTTCCAGCCTCCAAAGCTGTGAGAAAGTAAATTTCTATTGTTTAAGCCGCGCAGTTTATGGTTTTTGGTTGTGACAGCCAAAGGAAATCAATATAGATAGTATTAATTAATTCACTGATCCATTGGTTCATATATTCAACATGTATATGGGCCAACATGTATATAGGCTTACAGAGATAAAGCACAGTACAGGCGTGTCTCAGTCAGCTCAAGTGGTTATAACAAAATACCAGGGACTGAGTGGTTTGAACAACCCGTTAACCCATTATTTATTTCTTATAGTTGTGGAGACTGGAAAGTCTGAGATCAAGGTGACCCCAGATTCTGTTCATGGTGAGGGCCCCATTCTATCTCCTTGTGTGCTTATGTGGCCTTTCTGCTGTGAATGAGTGTGGAGAAAGCAATTTCTTCCCCTTCCTTTTATCAGGGCACCACTAATCTCCTTATGAGAGTTACACCCCTCTAACCTAATCTAAACCTATTTACCTCCCAGAGTCTTCAGTTCCAAATACCATTCACATTGTGGGTTAGAGTTTCAACATATGAATTGGGGAAGATAAGCATTTAGTCCATAACAGGGTGCTAGAACCTAATTTGTGTACATAAAAGCCAGAGGAGGACACATTTTTGATTCTGCATAAAGAGGTAATATGGACTCAGAGTAATCTGAGAGTGGCTGCCCAAGACAGCTAGCCTATCATTGAATAGACATCTTCTTTCAGGTCCTAATTCAGTTGTTCTGCTCTGGCCTGGAAATGGCCAAGGAAAATAGGAAGTGTGCCCCCAACATTGCAGTGGTGAGTTGGTGGCAAATAGTATTTGCCAAAAATGATCATAGTAGTCCCATATGCTTTTCTTACAATGTAATGCTAATACCTTCATCTACAGTTGAGATATATGTTTCTTCCTCTTGAATTTGGGTAAGTCTAGAGATTCCTGGGGAGCCCACCTGCTCTAGCCTCCCTCTGTTCAAGTCTTTGCAGTCCAGGCCCCAGATGTGAAAGCCAGTAAGCCTCCCAGGTGATCCCAATCCTACCCACCATTTAATTTCAAACTCATGAAGATACATTGAGCTGGAACTACACAGCCACTCCTGAATTTCTGACCCACAGAGACTCTGAGAGATAATCAATTAATATTGTGGTTTTAAGCAACCAAGTTTTGGGGTGGGTTTTTTTCCACAGCAATAAATAATCACATTTAAAGAACGGGGAAGGCATAAACTGATATATCACTAACCTGCTTTTAATTCCGAGTCTATACCTGTGTCATCATCATTCATTACCACTAACATAATACAATTAAAGGTTTCTCCATGGGCAAGCAAGGTTCAGGGAGGAAGCCAGAGGGCTTGGGCTTAATATAGCCACCCTCTCACTTTTGATGCTGTTTAAATGATGACTTATGCATGTATGGTGTGTTTTTCATTCCAGTTTGCCCTGTGTAAACACATTTCTCCAGCCTTGCTATTAACAATGGCCAAGTGAAAATTAATCAGTGGAAAGAGAGCCAGCTCTTTAATTGATGATTGTGAATGCGGAGTTGGGATAAGGTCCTGTGAAAGCACAGAGCTGCATTACTTATTCATTTTTCCTCTGACATTTTTTCCTGCTACTAATTCTCAAAAGCAGACATAGGCTCTATTTAAGGCAATGCAGAAACATCTCTAAAGGAGTGGACATAGACAACAGTCTCCTGAATGGGATCTTTTCTTCCAAACCACCCTTCATCCCACTAAGCCCCTTAGCTACAGTAGGGTTATTGGAAGTTATTGGAATTTTAAAAATGTCTTCCTCATTCCATTAACTACTTTTTGGATTGAATTACCAAAGTTGCTGAGTATTTTGGCACAATATAGAAATTAATTTGTAATATCACCTGTAATTATCCATTTTCATCCTCAATAACAGATTTGATAGTTAAGAATATAGAATATTATACTGCTTCTGTCTAAACAGAAGAATCTGAGGCAAATATAATCTATATCTACAATAAACAAGTGTCTATGTTCTAGATGAGAAAGTAACCGTAGGGAAGATGTCTCCTCTTAGACTTCTTTATCGTTCAAGTACCTGGCATCGTTCCTGACAAATCATATGTGCAAATAAATGCTTGAATAATAAATACGTAGTAGATGCTGGAGTAAATATGACTTGGAAAAGAATGTAGACATTTGTACATTTGTTTAGGGAGGTGATGTGTGTGTGTGTGTGTGTGTGTGTGTGTGTGTGCATGTATCTCCTATCGTGGCAAACATGGTGCCAGCTACTAAAGATGCAAAGATACAAAAAGGCACCTGTGATCTTTACCCTCACAAAACTTATATTCTAATTGAAAAGGTGATCATTAATTGAATAAATAAAAAATGAGGCATGTGTTGAGTATATAGAACAACCAGAAATCTATTCGATGACTAAAAAATATAACAACCATACTTAGACAACAAATTTAGTATAATTTAGTGAAGCTCTACTCTTGGACACATACTTTACTAAAATGTGTACATATATTCACCAAAAGACACTTAATAGCACGTTCCTAGCAACACTATTTGTCATAATTCCAAAATGGTAATGACATAAAATACACATTGAAATTAGAATAAATTTTAAAGTTGTGGTATATTTACATAATCAAATACTGAGCAGCAGTAAAAAGAAATGACCTACAGCTATACAGAACAATATTATGAATCTAATCAACATAGCGTCGAGTCAAAGTACACACTATATAATCCCACTTACATGAAGTACAAAACTGAGAAAGTTAATCTTTGCTATTCAAAATAAGATTGTGGTGACTGTGGCTGCCTCCTGTCTCAACTGCAAATGGGCATGTGTTGGGGACTGTGGGTGCTGCCTGTGTCCTGATTTTTGATCTAAGAGTTGTGCCAGGAATGTACTCATTTTGCTGTACATTTGTTTGTATGCATGTTACATAGTAATGTAGAAAGATAAAATGGCTGAAGCTTTCTATTGTCTGCAAGTTTCATCCTAAAGTCTTGTGAATGAAAATATGACTCTATGGTTGAGTGATGATCTACTCTTTTCACTTTATTTTCTTCCCTCACCTGCAGATCTTTGCCTGACAGAAATAGCCTCCTTTTTCAAGCATGTCTTCCGCTTTTCCATCTTCTTGATTCTATAAATGTGGTTTCTTGTCTGATATACTCTGCTACTCTTCTGCATCATAAATGTCTCTTCTCATTGGATATCCAGGCTCAGCTGTGATGTTATGTTTAGTAAAAAGTCATCCCGAATTGCTCTATCTACCCCTATAATCCACCTCATGTGTTGTTCAGTTTATCCGTTGTATTTCTAATCATGATTGATTTAAAGTTATCCCTTTACATGTTTTATTGCCTACCTCCAGACCTCTCCAGGCTGAGCAACTTCAGGAAAGGAGACTTAGACTCGATCTTAGACTTGATCTTCCAAGTGCCTGGCATAGTTCCTGACATACCATATGTGCTAATAAATGCTTGACTAATGAATGCATGAGAGGATGCTGGAATAAATATGACTTGGAATACAGGTATAACTGGATTGTCAAATAAAAGGAAACTGGGGAACCCCAATTTGTAGAAACAGTGAAACTGTCAACTCAGATGATTATCCCAAGCAGGAGATGAGATAGTTAAAGCCTTCCAGAGAAGTAATGTCACCAGGCAGAATTATTGATGCAGGTGGAAAAGCTGGATAAAGGAAAGTTAGAGCACATGCAGGCATGCACACACACACACACACACACACACACACACAGACTTTCAAGCAAATGAATGCTAAAGTTAGTTTCCACACAACAGAAAAATACAGTTGCCTCCCTTATGGCTTATCCATGCATCTAATTCATGTGCCCATTCACTTGCTATTCATTCATCCACAGCTCTTTATTCAGCAGTGATTACATGCTAGGTATCATTCCTGCTGCTAGACGTTACAGGCGACTCAGTCACTGCCTATAAAGAGAAGAAAAACATGCAAACATATTATTAAGTTGATCCAAACCTGATTATTGAGAACCAGGAAATGTCTAGCATTGCATCTACTCTTTATGTCTTTGGGATCATCACTTCGTTTATATGAACCATTTCTAAATGGTCCTCAGATCACTTGTACTATTTATCAGCTACCACATTTTTCTTGTATGTATTCCATAGGCAATGCATCATGTTTTCCTTTTGGAAGCTAATAATTAAAGAGAGAGAGAGAGAGGGGAAGAATAAGAATGAGAAGAAGAACAAGAAGAATGAGAAGGAGGAGGAGGAGATGTTTAGTAAAATTTATTCTAAGAATTTAAAATACACACTTTATAATTTTCCCAAGAAAAGGTGTCTAACTTTCCACTGGAAAGCACTGAGAGGCTTGGTCAAGCATTATCTCTGCTTGGTTGATAAACAAGTCACCAGCAAAAAAGTGTTATAGTGATAAAATATCATCTATTTTATATCCTAATGTCTCTTAAAAGGTTGCTTCACCATTTTGAGGACCTCTTTTTCAAAAACTATTTAAATATACTGAAAACCAGAATTCAATAAGCAAACCTCAACTTACTTTCTTTTCCACTTTTTTAGGTGTTAATCACAACCATTCCAGTCAGTAAATGACCCCAGGGAGAATGGGGTACTCCCTCTCATGTGCTCTTACCTTATATATATATATCACTGTATACCAACCTCTGTCTATATATCTGTGCAGAGGTATATATATCACTGCGCTTAGTAATTTCATTGTGTACCTATGTCTTGTCTTTGACTTTAAACTTTTGGAGTAAAGGTTAAAGATTCCAGATCTTTAATCTTTGCATCATTAACCTTGGGTTCAATGCATGGTACATTTTGGAGATGTGTTTGTGGAATAAACTGAATTGAATGAGTGTCTTATCTTTGGCTTTTTTCCAAATTATTTCTCCAAAGACACACATTTTAAACAGTCTACTTAATGCTTGCCCTTGATTTTCTTTCTATCAAATACTTAGATTCCAAATAGATTTGCAATGATCGTTAAAGCACTGGGTTGGTAAACATCTCCACAGAGTTTCTAGACATTGATGTTTTAATTGTGTGTGGAAAGATACACTATCATATGCAGACACATTTCCCCAAACAGAGAACAAGAGGATATGTGTGATGTCATCCCTCTGGGAATCCCACTGCCCACTGAAGTAGGAAATCTGCCTTTGAAAGTTGGCACGGCTGTGGGATGCTCAGCTGTCACTTTCTTCTCACATTTATACTGAATGAGCACAATCCATCCATCAGTGCTTAAAGAGTTTTCCAACAGTACATTGACCTTGAATGCGGCACATTGATTTTCAGTAACACACCGCAAATAGGGTCGTTACTGAGTCACCCAACAGTGAATGTGATTGGGAACAGATTCCTGAAATTCCGATAGGGTGCCAGCTGCCTTGGATGATGGATCAGCCTCCTGTAAGCCATCAATCTTTGCCGGGGTCTTGAAAACGGTGACACCTGTATGAAATTTATCATTATGTACAATACCAGGTAAAACATGAGACCATAACCAGGCTTTTCTGCAACAGTGCGGCCTCTTGGCTGAATGGTCTGTTTTGTTTGCATAAGTATTTATTTACCGAAATGCTTTCCGGAGAAGGACCCACTTGGTGAGGTGACAAAGATGTAAGCACTATAGGGAATTACATCTGCAGCAAGGATTGAGCGATAGATAAAAAGCCTAAGTCTTAAGCTGTTAGAGGTTAACGCCAGATCAATTAAGGTGATTGTTTCCTAGATTGCATTGGACAAATGTACACACACAAAGAGGGACATGAGCAAAACCAGAAGGGAACAACAAAGAGAAATTAACTGATGTTAGACTCCAAATCAAACTGGAAAATGATTTTGTGTTCTTGTGAAATGCTGAATTATCTCAATGAGCAGCTTCTTTTCCAAGTGAAGCATCTAGGTCCCTTTTTTACTTGAGTATAAGAAACCTTAGTATACATGAAGAGGTTTATCAAGGACTGGATAATAGTAGTGCTATGTAATTTTGCAATAATGTGATTTTTGGAATGTGTGTCCTTTTTCTGAGAAATGATAGTGTGTTTTATAACTAATAATAATCGTCACCTGTAGAGTATCTGCTAGGTGCCAGTTGCCATTCCAGGGACATTACAAGCCCTGTACTAACTTCCTAATAACTCCAACGTGTAGATTTGACTTTCTCGCCACTTTACAGATGAGGAAACTGAGGATCAGATATCTTGAAGAAGTTGCTCAGGCTTATATCATTATTACTGGCAGAAAAAAGATTGGAAATCTGGCTTTCGATCTTTGAGCTCATCTACTCCATACTTTCCCCTATGGTTCACTCTTGCTTGCTGAGCATGAGAAGTTAAGTCATGGGCTTTTAGATATATTACCTGGTTCTAATATTGTCCACCTTAAAAGAAGCAAGTTAGAGCAGATTGCACCTTGATCCCTTGTTCAAACAGGTTAACAGATATTACTGGGCATGTGCAGTTTGCAAAGGTGCTCCTTTGAGAGATGCCAAGCTCATGATTATACTTCCCTAATTATAAGCTTTTTGCAAGAGGGAAAGTGTTTGGAGGGGTCTGAATCTTATAATTGATGTTTGTGAATGCATGCCCCAACCCACCATCTCTCCTTGTTGCAGACAATCCAATGTTGGACATACGTGATCCTTGCTCACCAGTCTCAGGTGTTGATATCCAGCCAGGCAGCACCTATAGTAATGATAGGCAAGGGCCACCATGGGTCAAAACTAAGCCCACGCTACTTACAGAAAGATTTGGAAAGTGCTTACCTCACTTCTTTTGATAAATAAGCCCTGCCTTGTTGAGGAACTCAATGTTTGCAGCCCGAGTGAGCTGCCCGGTGAGATTCTGCTTGCTCTTAGAAGTCTTCTCTGTCTGACTTACTTTTTGGATCAGGCACAAAGGTCTGGCTCCAAAATGTTGCTTCATTCATTCATTCATTCATCTCAATCCCCACTTCTCTCCCAAATTCAAGTTTGAGTCTGAGTATCTGACATGCCTCTGGGCTATAAGGCTTTTATAAAAGTGATGTCTTCTTGGTCCTTTTTATTTTGAACATCATATATGAAGTTTTGGAAATAGAAGACCTTCCATGCATGCTCTTTAAAAGACAAAAATATGTTAACAGAGAGACTCTTCATGGTTCAGAATATTCTCCCACCTCACCGAGGCTGTGAAGCCACATGGGATAATGTTACTGAAGCACATGGCCCTTCTGTGAGGATGGCATGGGGACAAGGGACTGTCCTAGGATTTATAGGCTCATAGTGGAAAAATGTAGCTGCTATGATGTTCCATGTCTGTGTCTTATATACAATAGAAATTTTACAACTATCCATTAAAAAGCATAATTATTCATTAAATTAGTGGATGCATAAGCACCTCTTGAATGAATATATAGCCACAGAGTGAATGAATACTTCAAATGACTAAATATTTGTCAAATAAGTGGATGGATATCTACTCATTGAATGACTTTAGACACAACTTGGCTGTGTTAAGTTTCCCACAGTGCTAGGAATTCAAGCTGAACTGATACAGCAGACAGCTTTGAATCTAAACTTGTCAGTGCGTTTTCAAACTGTCTGAATATCTAAACTCCCTAAGTACACAATTGATGGAATTGACTACACAGAAATCTGTTCTCAAAATTCCAAAAACTTCCCCATAATTCCAGTTTCTGTGTCTAAAGATAAACCTCCCATTCATTTTTGCTATTCATGTTCTCATTTTTGAATAGCCAGAAAAGTGGTATCCTGGGTGGTGGGCATACTGTGTGTGTTCAAGGAATGAATGGGGCTTCATAAGCATCTATTCCAAGGGCTATCAGTATTCATAAAGGAAACCCAACACATGACAAATGTGATTAGAAACGACTGTCAAATAATGACAAATCAGTTCTAATAAAAACAGACACAATCTTAACAATTACTTAAAATGCAGGTATTTATCAGACGGGGAAAGATTTTAAATGACCATATTGCATTAAAGAAATCGAACTGATGGAATTTTAAATATGCAGCTTGGCCATTTCACTTTGTTCACGCCTTCCCCCTCACCAGGCTCCTTGCAGAGAAATGGGGTAGGAGTGAATTTAAACAAAGAGTGTTCTAATGTGCCCTGAAGTATTCACATTTTTTACCAATGTTATCTTCAGAGTTCAACTCTGCAGAAAAATGAGACCACAGTCTAGAGGAGAGTGGGCCAGATGACAGCCTCTCAGACTCCAATTGTGAGAAACAATGGAGAGACACACACACACACACACACACAGCTGAATACACTCTGCGTGGGTGGGAGGTGCGACTGGGTCCCTTGGTAACTGTCCTCAAAGGGGCACTTATTATTAATGGAAACATCCAGATAGATTGACCTATGGAAAAATAGCTAACCAACAGGACATTGATAATTAGAAATCCTTGTCTTTCTCTCACTACCAATGCACTCATTGTCTTTCTCTATTTTGGGAACTTCAAACAAATCCTCCACAAGACACCAGAATATCAAATAGAAAAGCTCACCCGTTGTTAACTTCCTGTGGAAGTGGTGATCATATTTTTCAAACACCATCACTAGTAACAATAATAATAACGACTCTGATAATAATCAGGACATTTAGTCTTTTCTTTTGCCTCCATGATTTTAGTTCATTAATATAAAAATTCTTTAAAAGTTCTAGAAAAGTTAAATGAATTGCTATTATCTGACATTTAGTCATTGCTGTCCCGATGCCAGGTCTTGAGCTAAACATTGTGTAGGTTTTATGGGCCCTGAAGATGACTCTTTTCAGGAAAAATAATTAAAAAATTAGGTGTGAAAGTAAATATTTGCTGAGAATGAGAAGATTATAAATTTAAACAAGCTGTAAATACTACAGACATTTCCAGGGTCTTAGAAAGAGCCTCTGTAATAGAAAGGCCTCAAGGCTTAAGCTTCATTGGGTTCAGTGAGCTGAGCCTGCTTCTCACATTATTTGGGATTATATTATGTAACCCTCTTCACTAGCCTACAAGCTAGGTGCAACAGTTTTGGTATACTGCAGAGTAAGAGGCTATGGCTCAAACAGGTTAAATCACTGAAGACCTCAGATTACAGGGCCAGGATTTGAACCGAGCCTTAAGACCAAGGATCACACACACACACACACACACACACACCAGTTCCCTCACAGTGAATCCTGCATTCTAAATGACTCCTCTAAATGAAAAGATAAACTTCTCAAACCATATGAGTCAGAGTAGAAGTTTCTGGACTTGGGTACACAGGGTCAATATCCTAACAGTTATCAGCTTCAGTTAAGATTGAGGAAGAAAAGAAAGGAGAGGGGGAATAAAGAGAGGAGGGAGGAAGGAAGGGTGGAAAATCATGCCAACACCCATTTTTTGATTATTAGCCTGTGCTTGGTCATGATGTCATAAAGCGAGTCCCTGATGAGAGACCTTTTTCTACTTAAAGGGAGGACCACATGGTAAGACGTCTCAGTGGGTGAGGACTGGCTATTGTCTCTGTGTTCTCCATGAGAGCGAGGTGAGCTTCGGAATGAAGAAAGCTTCATCTTGTTCAATATGACTGCTCTGGCATGAATTATATTCTTTCTAAATCTTCACTGAAAAAAATGATTCTTTAACTGAATGCGGGAACGTGTGCATCCTCCAGTATATTTGGCCTTTATATTCTTCATATGGAGAATAATTGCCATAGAGTTAAGAATAGGCAGGAAAGACTTTTTTTTTTTTTTTATTGTTTTCCAGAGACAGAGTATGTCTGTTCAGTTGCTGGAGGGTGGGGTTGGAGGATAAAGAGGACCCAGGCAACAAAGATGTTAAGTGAATAAAAGACACCTTGTTATCCACTGTCTTTGATCTGTGTGGTAGCAAACAGCTACCTGGGAATGTCACTGCATAGATTAGCTCAGGTGTGGACATGCTTTTTCAGGGGTATGTGGGGAGGATTAATGACTGAGGCCAAGGTCAGTAGACAAGCTGCCCAGCCGGCTGGATGCTTTGTGTGAGCTTCCTGTTTACCCTGGAGCCTCGTGTCCAGTGATTGTCCTTCCACACTGGGTGGACTTCCCATCTTTCTGCACAAGAATTTGGAAAAAGAGAAAAATCAGAAACACATTGTCCAAGCCAAGGTGGCTGGAAGCAGCATGGAGGTTTAGACAGAGCACCAGCCTGGAGATCAGAGAGCACTAGTGTGCGTTGTCAGGCAGGGCCTTGGGACTGTTATTTCAGCTCTGTAAGGCGTTATTGACTCATCCACCAGATGAAAATGATAGAAACATCTACGTCACAAAACGGTATGACGGCTAAATGAAAAATACATGCAAAGTGTCTAGCACAATGCTTGGTTCTTAGTAAGCATTAAAAAAAAAACCCTAATAGATACTAGTAGTCGTATTACTAGTAGGGTTGTGGTGGTCATTGTTATGGAAAGAGGAGAAGGAGAAGTTGCAGGCTGGTGGTGGTGGTAGTTATAGTATTAGCAGTAATAGTATCAAGAGGAAGAATTGTGGTGGGGTGATGTTGATGGTAGTTGTCATAGTAACATCAGTAGGAGTTAAAAAAGAGTGGTGGTAATG
>PVKP010017440.1:0-46133 GCA_004027715.1 Plecturocebus donacophilus
TGCAGCACAGTTTACAATAGCAAAGACCTGGAACCAACCCAAATGCCCATCAATGATAGACTGGACAGGGAAAATGTGGCACATATACACCATGGAATATTATGCAGCCATCAAAAACGATGAGTTTGTGTCCTTTGTAGGGACATGGATGAACCTGGAAACCATCATTCTCAGCAAACTGACTCAAGAACACAAAATCAAACACCGCATGTTCTCACTCATAGGCAGGTGTTGAACAATGAGAACACATGGACACAGGGAGGGGAGCACTATACGCTGGGGTATGTTGGGGGAAAACAGGGGAGGGACAGTGGGGCTGGGGAGGGACAGTGGGGGGTGGGGACTTGCGGGGAGATAGCATGGGGAGAAATGCCAGATATAGGTGAAGGGGAGGAAGGCAACAAATTACACTGCCACATGTGTACCTATGCAACAATATTGTATGTTCTTCACATGTACCCCAAAACCTAAAATGCAATAAAAAATAAAATTTAAAAAAAAAAAAGAAGAAAAGATCTCCACTGATCTCTTGAATATCCAATTTTTAAAAACTGGTACTTCTAATGACTTCTATTGAAGGATTTAATTATAAGGAAATGTCCCTGCAGCCTTCTTCTGCTCTTACCCTCTCCTCAATCTGCAGCAGCCTTACCTGTTTCCCCTACTCCAAAGAAACTACTCTTCCCAAGAACCTAACAACCCAGTAAGCACCAACACAAGGAATCTTCCTGACAGCCTCAGCAGCACTTGGCTCTGCTGGCCACTGCTTCTTGGAACTACCCTTCCCCAGCTCCTGCTCCCTGCCGCTCCCCGCAGTCTCCTGATTCTCTGCACCTACCTTGCCCCCTCAGTCACTGTCTGGACTTTCTTCTACCTCCAGCACCTGAGAGGCCACAGATGTGCCAGGAAGGCATCAATGGCATCCCGTGTCCCAGGCCCTTCTCACACTACATGAGTTATATGGTTTGGCTGTGTCCCCACCCAAATCTCACCTTGAATTGTAATAATCCCCGCACGTCAAGGGCAGGGCCAAGTGGAGATAACTAAATCACAGGGTAGTCTCCCCCATACAGTTCTCATGATAATGAATACATCTCACGAGATCTGATGGTTTTATAAATGGGAGTTCCCCTGCACAAGTTCTCTTGCCTATTGCCATGTAAGACATGCTTTTGCTCTTCCAAGATTGTGAGGCCTCCCCAGCCATGTGGAACTGTGGGTCCATTAAACCGCTTTCCTTTATAAATCACCCAATCTTTAATATCTCTTTATTAGCAGCATGAAAACAGACTAATACAATGAGCAACTACAAGGCCAGCAACTTGGAATCTAAACACTAACCCAGATCCCTCTGGTGCCCACACCAGAACTGTTCATGCGACTGCCTCCTGGGCATTTTGCTGAACTGGGCTGACTCCTTCAACTCCCCACCTGCCCTCCTTGCCCTCTACTACTTGCCAAAATCCAGGTATTGGATTCCCAAGACCTCCAAGTATAGACTACTGTTTTACTACTTAAATGCTTCAAGAGCTCAGAGTAAGGCAGAGCTCAGTAAGACATCTCTTTAAAGGTAATAATTGAGCTTGAAGTTAAATTAAGCTGGGGGGCTCCCTCTACATTTTCTAGCTTATTTAGGGTACTGAAGAAATAGGAAAGATTTTAAATTTCATTCTGTTTGACTGGAGAAAAACCAGCCCAAATAAAAAACTCCCATGCTGTCAACATTCTCTCATCCTCATGACATATTAGCCCAGGAAACCTGCTTTCAAGTTCCTATTATGTGTTTGAGAAGAGGGGGTGGAAACCTTCTCCACTCTTCTCCAACACACATTCACTCCAGGCTGATCTTATGTAAATCCAGCTGAAGGCCTTTTAAATCACTGGAGATCTTTTAAATCAGTAATTGGCTGTTCACAGATAAGTAAGATCAACGTAATAAATAAAGATGGACCCCCTACCTCACTCCACACCAAAAAAGTAACTCAAAATGGATCAGACCTAATGTAAGGGCCAAAGCTACAAAACCTAGGAGAAGATCTTAATGACTATGGGTTAGGCAAGTTTCTTGACATGACACCAAGAGCACACATAACAAAAGAAAAATATAGAAAAACTGAACTACATAAAAACTTAAAATTTTTGTACTGCAAATCATACTAATAAGTAAAAAGTAAGTACATGTAAGAAAAAGCCAAACCACAGAAATGGGAGAAATATTTACAAAGTATATATCTAATAAGAATATGTGCCCAGAATACATAAAGAGCTTCAACTCAATTTTTTGAAAAGACAATAGCACAAACAAAAATGGGCAAAGGATTTGAACAGACTTTTCTCCAAAGAAGATTTACAAATGGGCAGCAAGCACATGAAAAGGTGCCCAACATCATGACTCATCAGGGAAAGGCAATCAAAACCAAGAGATACCATTTCATACCCACTAGGACGGCTCTAACACAAAAGACAATTCAAGCATTGGCAACAATGTGGACAAAGTGGAACTCTTCATACACTGCTGGCGGGAATGTCCACCAAAACCATATTTATATGCTAATATTCATAGCAGCATTATTTATATTAGCCAAAAAGTGGAAATAACCCAAATGTCCATCAACTAATAAATGGATAAAAAAACATGTGGTATATCCATACAACAGAATATTATTCAGCAATAAAAAGGGATATGGCACAAATATAAGCTACAACATGAAGGAACCTGGGAAACATCACACTAAATGAAAGAAGCTGCTATGGTTTGGACGTGGGTTGTCTCCACCAAAGCTCATGTTACAATTTGATCCCCAATGTGGCAGTGTTGGGAGGTGCGGCCTACTGGGAGATGTATGGGTCATGGGGGTCATCCCTCATGAACAGTTTAATGCCCTTACCCAGGGTGAGTAATGGATTAGATCCCATGAGAGCAGGTTCTTAAAAGAGCCTGGTTTCCTCAGTTTCTCTGGCTTCCTCTCTTGCCATGAGATCTCTGCACTCACCCACTCACCTTTTGCTTTCCACCTTGCATGGAAGCAGCCTGAGGCCCTCCGCAAATACAGCTGCCTAATCTTGGAGCTTTCGGCCACCTGAATCATGAGTCAAATAAACCTCCTTAGAAATTGCCCATCACTGAGCCACAGATTCAGGATGTGGTTGTTGGGCGGAGAAAAAAATAATTTCTAAATAAAACTCTTTAGAAAGTATTCTGTTATAGCAACACAAGACAAACAGAGACAGAAGCCAATCACAAAAGACCACATATTATGCAATTCCATTTACATGAAATCTCCAGAAAAGGTATACCTATAGAGATAAAAAGTATCTACAGAGATGGAGCCAGATAAGTGGTTGCCTTGGGCTGGGGGACTGAGGGGAAAGAGAATGAGAAGTTGAGTGCCAATGGGTAAAGATTTCTTTTTGGGTGATGAATACGCTCACAATTAGATTGTGGTGATGGTTGCATAACCCTGAGAATATACTAAAAGCTACTGAATTTGTACATTGTAAATGAGTGAATTGTATGGTATATAAATTACACTTCAATAAAGCTATTTTTTTAAAGTAGTACTCAAAATAAATCTCATAAAACAAAATCTCTACTGAAACTTAATTCCAAATTGGAAATTATATTCACTTGGGGTACCAGTCACAGCAGAGACAATACTTACTGAAGAAGTGAATTCCGGCTACGATTTTCTCTATGTCAAGATAAATGCTATCAAGGTTAATGCAAAAGCAATTGCAGTTTTTGCCATTACTTTCAATCGCAAAAAACATAATTATTTTTGCACCAACCTAACATATTTTCAATCAACAAGCAAACAGAAGCTCCCCCATAACATGGTATTTTCTTGCCCAAACAATACTAGAAGCTGATAACGTCCCCAGTTCTCCACAAGCAACTCCAGGAATGAAATGAAGAGGATTTAGGGAGAGGATACTGAGCCACAGATTCAGGATGTGGTTGCTGGGTGGAGGAAAAGGCCTGGAGAGGTAAGAGCTGACATCCTGGTAAGGAACTGCTGATCTCTAGACATCTCCTAGGAGTGTTGCCCTGGTAATTCTTATTAATAGCTTCTGACAAACTGGCATGTTTCATATACTGGCTGTCATCATCAGCTTTCATGTGGCTAACTATGGCCCCAACTTCCTATTTCAATAAAGTATCATTAAGGGGATTATATATATGGGGAGAACCAATCCCATTCCTGAAGATGCTAAGAGCCCTAAAGTGAATACAACCTCAGTAACATCACAAAAGAGAACATATAATAATAAGAGAGAATGGTAAGAAAGAAATTGTTATACCTCCCAGAGCATACAGTAACTCCAAGGCTTGAACCATCGACTGTGCTGGAGGGGGCTGTAAAAAACATAAAAATCTTCCTAAATCAATTTATTTGGGCAACAAACATTAAAATGTGGCTATTTCCTTCTCAAATGCACTCTCTCCTCTAGCATGCCCCCTTCTTCCCAGCCTCCACGTTGCTGTTCATGCTGGTAGCACCTCTGGAAATGTCCTTCCTGTCCTTCTAGACACCCTTCCTTCCTGTCCTTCTAGACACCCTTGTACTGCTTGGCCTATAAGGCTCAGCGTGATGAAACATCTCCCATTGAAGCACTCCCTCATTCTCATCCTCCCCTCCATCAGACGTGATATGTCCCTATCTTAAACTACCTCTTCATTTTCTTTAAACCCTCCTGAGACATTTCTAATTTTTACTTCCCAGATTCAAAATTCTACCACGCTGGGGCCCCAGGATACTGCAGCGCTCCAGGCTCGGGGATAATTTATCTTTGCATCACCCAGAGACCCACTCCTGGCCCCATGATGGGTAAATAACATATGCTGAATTTATTTTTTCTTAATCTCTGTCTGGAAAACTGCAACATATGTTGAATTTGAATTTCAAAAATAATAGAGAGTTCTAGAGAACCTAAAGTTGATAAGCAAAACTGATGTTGTGACCCTCAATCTGATTTTCCAGATCTTTACCTCCTTTCCTTCTATAAATCTTTACTGAGCACCTAAGTGCCAGGCATCACTTTTTTCTTTCTAAATTATGTGGTTTCTAATAAGCCAGGTAATAATAATATAGGACTTTTTAAAACTGCATAGCATGTTTTCTTCATGCATTTTTTCTAAATCCACGTAGCGTTTTTTTCTAAATGCATTCACGTAACAAATGTATTTTAATTGTCACACTGTTTTAGCTCAGTTGTACATGAGGAAAGTGAACTGCAATAGGAAAAGACATTTGAACAAGGTCATATCGGCAGTTGGTGGCAAAGCTGAATTCAGGCCCCGTTCTTCCCAGTCTACCTCCCCTACTCTGTTGGCCAAAGACCAAAGTTAACCTTTTAAAAAAGTTGCAGTGACTGTACACACAAGTAACACACTTACAAGGGCAGGAACTAAACCTACCGGATTCAGGACACAGAGAGGATTCAACAAATCACCACTGAGCAAATCATGTAAATGATTCACTAGTCCTTCCCTGGTGCCTGCAACATCTTTCTCTACAAAGAGGCAAAATGGACAACACCTAAATGAAGGAGCTTAAACGCTCTGGGATCTTTTATACTGAGAGTGTATGAGATAACAGGAATAGCAATCTCTGAACTAAGTTTTAAACAATTACAGAAAAAACAAGGTCCTCTCTGACTCAATTCCTGGCCTGATTTCCAGTTAATGAATAAAAAAAACTTATCCTCCTCCCCACAAAGATCTTATCTATAGTATTTTCATCTAATCACATTCATCAGTATTTCTCTATGACCTCAACTGATGTGGGATAATATAGAAACACCATTTTAACATATCTGGAATTACTGTGTATGTATAGTTTTAGTGCAGTCTTCTTACTACAAGTTTTTCTGTTTCCACTGTTTCTTGTATCCATACTAACTTCACAGTAAATACTTGGGATAGCTGCATAATCCTCTATGACGATCATACTCCATGAAGAAGTCAATTTTCTTATTACTGGGCAATTGAGTTGTTTCCAGTTTTTCACCATCGTAAATAACATCGCTAAATATACGAAATTATATGTACCCTGTAATTTCAACCATAAGAACCACAATTTCAGGGGATAATAACCAGAAGGAAATATGGGAAGATAAATTTATGTATCTTTTTCATTTTTCAACTGTCCAAAAGTTTTGCTATGATTTTCATTACTTATATTTTTAAATTTAATATAAATGCTATAAGCATTATCATATATGTAAGCTTTTTTTCTTCTTCCAAATTAGTTTTTCAGGAGAAATGTTTATGAGAAGAAACAGAAGGCATTTCTACAGCTCATTCAATATTGTCAGGAAGTCCTCCATGAGGACGGAAACCGTAGAAAACCATGAGCAACATGGGAGAAATTTACTTTTCCAAATTGTGGCAGTTTTGGATTTCATTATTTTTATTTATAGTTGATCATTTAATTAGTGTAAAGTTGGCCAGGAACGGTGGCTCACACCTGTAGTCCCAGCACATTGGGAGGCCGAGGTGGGCAGATCACCTTAGGTCAGGTATTCAAGATCATCCTGACAACATGGCAAAACCCTGTCTCTACTAAAAATACAAAAAATTAGCTGAATGTGGTGGCTCTTGCCTGTAGTCCCACCTACTTGGGAGGCTGAGACACAAAAATTGCTCAAACCCAGGAGGTGAAGGTCGCAGTGAGCCGAGATTGCACGACTACACTCCAGCCTGGGTGACACAGTGAGTAAGACTCTGTCTCAAAAAAAAGAAAAAAGAAAAAAAATTAGTGTAAAGTCATCCTTTATAGCTATATTATTGTGCACTCACACCTGTCCCAGAGAAGCTCAACATGTCCTAATGATAGTTACAATCTGAATTTGTGCTGTTTCTTTCCTTTAGCTTTATTTAGTGAATATTTACTGTGAATGACGTTATGTATAAAAACTCCTTGTATTTTTTGAGATTTTCATCTGTCATTTCTGTCACTGTATGTTTTCCTTTAATTTTACATGTGGCGCTTTTGATAAGCCTTTAAATCAGCACATACTGTTTATCTTTTCTTTTCTTTTTTTTTTAGAAGGAGTGTTGCTCTATTGCCTATGTTGGAGAACAGTGGCACAACCTTGGCTCACTGCAACCTTCACCTCCGAGATTCAAGCATTTCTCCTGCCTCAGACACCCAAGTAGCTGGAACTACAGGTGCCTGCCACCATGCCTGGCTAATTTTTGCATTTTTAGTAGAGACGGGGTTTCACGATGTTGGCCAGGCTGGCCTTGAAGTCCTGACTTTGAGTGATCCACCTGTCTTAGTCTCCCAAAGCACTGGGATTACAGGCATGAGCCACCAGGCTCAGCCTATATATCTTTTCTTTATAATAATCTGCTGTACACCAATAATCAAAGGGTCCATTTTCTCTATACTTATGGCAAGTACACGGTTTTCTTTGGGAGAGTTGATATTTGTATGTTCTATTCTTTCATTCACCTAGTTTACCATGACATATGATATTAGGGACTTTTACTATGCAAGAATCCTGATCTTAGGTCACCTGATCTTAGGAGTTTGAGACCAGCCTGGGCAACAAGGCAAAACCCTATCTCTACTAAAAATACAAAAAAAAATTAGCCAGGTGTGTGTGGTGGTATACACCTGTAATCCCAGCTACTCAGGAGGCTGAGGCACGAGAATCACTTGAGCCCGGGAGACAGAGGTTACAGTGAGCCGAGATGGCACCACTGCACTCCAGCCTGGGTGACAGAGTGAAACTGTCTCAAAAAAAAAGAATAACCAAAAAAACCATAAAGGCAAAAACAGATTACTGTGAATATGTGTAGAATGTAAGAAATATTATAGACAAAAATATTTTTAAGAAATATTATAGACAAAGATTAATATCTTTAATATTCAAAGGACTCGACTCTTGAAAATCACTAATAGATACAAATAGTAACAGATAAATAGCTTAATAATTCAGAAGAAATATAAACTAATAAATGTTTTTAGACAAATCTACCTTATGACAACTTTAAAAATAATTATAAGAAAAAGAATATCCTCTCTCTCTCTCTGGCCAATCAAATCAGCAAAACTAAAAGAAGATAACGTGGTGCAATGGAAGGACCACAAGGTGGGCATTCATGCACTGCTAAAGTTGACATCGGTAAAGCAATCTGGCCATGTCACAGGACCTTCAACAAGACTATGGCCCTTTGACCCAGTCATTCCACTCCTAGAAGTCATCTCAGGAAGCAATCAGACACAAGGGTCTTCCTGCAGCTCTATCTAAACCCTCCAGGATCCCCCAGTCATGGCACTCCTGCTTCTAGACCTGTACAAAGACTAGCTGTCCTGGAACTCTCCACCCCTCCTAACCTGGTGAGATCCTATTTGGGTTTCAGGTTTCACCTGGGACATGGCTAAGCCGCGGGCCCTTCCTTTGTCTCTCAGAGCCCTGGGCACACTGCTCTGTAACACTCACTTACTTGTCTCTATACCCCAGCAGACAAGAACAGGAACTATTAAGAATAGGAATTGCAGCTACCTTGTCTGGCTGTTTTCCCCTACGTCCTGCACAGGGCCTGGTGCAAAGCAGACACACAACACATGACCTGAGTAGGGAAGAAAAAGAAAGATGGCATGCCCTACAACAGTGTCCTGACATCCCCCTGTGAGCTCTCTAGCCTCCCTATGGCCCCAGACAGCAGGCAGGACTTACCGACATGAAGTGGAACCTGAGGACATTGTCAATTCCTAGTGCTTTCAGCTGCAGGATGACAGGTGCCAAATTACTACGCTGCATCTCAGGAACTGTAGACTGAGGCAACTGGTCAAAGGCTTCCTCTGAGGATAGGAAATCAGAACTATTTGGGACCAAATGTCACAATCAAATGCAATCACTATGCCAAAGGGACAATTTTTCTTCTCTATCTTGAACAAGGGGCTCTAGGATTCTAGAAGCAGATGCACATGGATACTATGACACGAAGTTTTTTTTATACTTAGGAAAGACCATTCTATTTTTTAAATGCCTTAGATAAATATATCTGAATACACCTTTATAAAACTTTATCTTTTTACTTTAAAATTCTGTTTTTTAATTTTTTTTTTTTTTTGTCAGCAAAACATTAAATCAAACCAACAAGTATTTGCTGAATCACTGTCAGTTTCCAGTTGCCACCATCTGTTTGGGGTAGAGTAAGTCAAGGAGGCAAGAGCTTCACATATAAGCAAAGAACAATTTCAAGATAAATCACCAAAATAGCAACCAAAATACAACAAATGACCAAATCTTATAAAGAGCAAACATTGCCCAAATCAAAGTTTTTAAATCAACAAGCCAGGTACACAATATCGTTCCCAGAATCCAATGCTGCCCCAAACCAAGAAATGAATGTTTACATCCCCCACCAGGAAGAAAAAGTGACTTTACAAGGGGTGGAGGGGGAGCATCATAAGACACAGAGATCTCAAGACAGGAAGGGTAGAAAGGGAGGTGAAAGGGGAAGAGACTTCGAAGAAGGCCTTTTTGTAAAAGCTAGGCAGGAAGGGTGGGGAAAAAGAGGAAGAGATTAACTCATTTTCATGTATATTCAGAAAGCTTAAGGAATATATAGAGAATGGTCCACCCACCAAAATCTCCCACATCAGTCAACATTTTAACTGATGCACATCCTTCTTAAACAATACAAGGGTGGCCCAAATTCCAGGTAGATCATAAAGCTTTAGCTAAGTAAAGAAAAAGAAAACAAAACAAAAGCAACCATGAAGAAATATCACTATCCCTGAAGAACTTCAAAAAGGTTTTCTTTGAGAAAATAGACAACCAATATTCTGTGGACTGACTGATACAAATTGGGTCTAATTGGAAGGTTCTGGATGATGGGCAACAGCAGGCAGTTCCAAACAGGATACTCCCTTTAGTTTCAAGAGCATTTGGGATACAGCTTCTTGGTAGGACAACCCCATTTTTCCAGGCACACTGCTGACCAAGACAGAAGCAGTCACCATATAAGAGGACCACCCTGCTGAAAAGCTCACAGGAAGTGGGTGTTTCCTAAAAGTTCAATGATACGCCAGTTCTCCTGAGGACTCAAGTGTGTGAGGCATGGGGCCAGAAGCTGTAGGAGTCACAGACAATCCCCTTGAAAAGCTTCAGGGCCCTGGGACCTGGACCAGAAACAGTTGACCTTTGAGGAGAAATAGACAAAGTCCCAGGGAGTGGTCCTCCCACAGAGAAATGGAGGCTCAGGGAAGGGGAAGCAGAGTGGCTGGAAGAAGGCCTCTAGGCAAGCTGTATGAGGGAGCTGCCACTTGAGAGAGGATTTGAAGGACAAGAAGGATCTGCTGGGTAAAGAGGAAACAGCCCAAGGAAAAGGTATCAAAGTGTTTCTCTGCAGAGGGCATGTTGTGTAGTTCAGCTGGGAAGCCGTGTGTACTGGTCAGTGAGAGAAGATAAGCTGAGGAAAAGTCCTAGATGGTTTGAGAAACTGTGAAAGGTCTGAGAAGGTGGCACCCTGTTCAAACCAACACTTTCTGGAGGCTCCTCTGGAAACCACAGGCTAGACACCAATACACTCATTGCAATCAGGGGCCTTCCCCAACCCTACTTCCACTAAAACTGCTCAGGCAAAGGGATTCAGTGACTTCACGCAAATCCACCTGCCGATGTTTAGTCTGTGATTTCTTGGCGCATGAGATAATGCTGGCCTCTTTAAAAGTAAATTGAGCCCCTTGAAAGTTACAGAATTACATATAACCCTGTAATAGCCAAACAAATTAAAAACATGTACTCAAGTACATGGACATGCATGTTCATAGCAGCACTACTCACAATTGCCAAAAGGCAAACACAGCCCAAATGTCCAACAACTAATGAATGAATAAACAAAGTGTGGTTTATCTACACAACAGAATATTAGTAATAAAAGGGAATGAAGTACATGCTACAATGTAGATAAACCTTGAAAACATTATGCTAAGTAAAAGAAACCAGACATAAAAGGTCACATATTGTATGATACTTTATATGAAATATCCAAAAGAGAGAAATCCATTGAGAAGAACACAGTCTGGTATTTCCAGGGGCTGGCAGCCAGGAAGAATGGGGAGAAACTGCTTAAGGCATAAGGGATTTTATTTACTCTGGAGTGACTGAAATGTTCTGAAACCAGATGGGGCTGGTGGTCACACAACATTGTGAATAAACTGTTCACTCTAATTTGATTAATTTTGTGTTATATAAATTTCACCTCAATAAATTATTTTTGAAGAGAAAATGTCTTAAAACCTTCTCCTCTGCATGTCAGAATATGCCTTTCAGTCCAGGCTCTCCCTTTTCCACTCTAGTTCTTCCTTCTTAGCATCTTCAGTGGTTGCCCTTGGCCTTCTGGCCCTGGGCCCTCCCTTGCATGAATGCTCCAAACCCACTTCCCTCCCTCCAAGTATGCGTACATTCTACTCCCTCTGCCTGGTGCGCTGAAATTGAATCTCCCTAATCACCTCTTCACCTAGATAAGGACTGTACTGTCAATAAGATCAGACTCAAACACCACCCTGGTTTTGAAGTGCTCCCCAAGTCCCCAGAAGGATAACACCAGCTGCCGGGAGAAGGCATCTAAGGTAACTTCATGAGGGAATTGCCATTTGAGAGAGGATTTGAAAGATAAGGAGGGTCTGCTGGGCAGAGAAAACAGCTCAAGGAAAAGCCTCTGCTCTCTGCTTCCAAGGCTCCCGATTCTTTATGGCTTCCTATCATACAATAATTTGCTGATCTGTTTTGAGGTCTACCTCCACCACCAGACTGTCGGCCACTGTGGCCACAGACCATGGTTACTAGCTCCAGATCTCCAAGCTCTGGCACCATGGCCAGCATACAGCAGGTTCTCTGCAAACATCCGCTAAAAGAAGGATCAACATCAAAGCCTGAACAAGGACAATGATAACCAGAAAGGAAAAGAAGAGATAAATGGCAGAGCTAAAACCCCTGGACCTTCTTCAAGGGTAGCTACGCAGGAAGAAACGAAATAAAACAAAAAACGCTGGGCCTGGTTAAGTGAATGCAGATGGATACTGGACAGAGAACGGAATTAACAATGACTTGGAAATTGAGTCTAGACAACTGAGGAAAATCTCAGCAGCATTCCTCACAGAAGAGAAGTGTAGAGAGAGAAAGAGCAGCTCTGGTCCATCATTGTCTGTAGGTAAGGCTGTCTTCAAGTTGGAAGAAAGCTCCAGAAGGACTGAGACAGTATCGAAATTTCATTCTGTTCCCTCAGAGCCTAGCATGACACACAGCACAGAGCAGAAGTTTACCAACTATTTGTTTTCTATGAATGAGTCTTAGAACAGACCTTCCATTTTCTTAGCAAAGATGCTCTAACCAGAAGTAAAAGCGGAATCCAGTGTGAGACTCCACAAGACTCAGGGATCCTGGAATACAGAAACAGCACATTAAGTCAAGAAAGAAAGGCAAGAAAGACAGGATCCAGGAAACACAGCCCATGCTTTAGGGGCACATGGCTACACAGGCCTGTGCCCAGATGTTAGGTTAGAACAGGATGGCAAATAGGCACTCACTCACAGGCCAAAGTAGTAGCAAAGAAACACCATACTTAGAGTGAGGAAGGCAGTGGGGGTCAGATTACACAGGGCCTTGTGAGGAAGGCCTGTATTTTATGTTAAGTTCTATCATTAGGAGTAAACATTTGCTATGCTCTCTGATGCCAAGGTTGACTACAAGAAAGTCAAAAACCCTTAGGGGAAGCCACACTAACCTGTATAAAGGCGATAACATTTTCCTGAGCGACTACGACCACCACGTCCTGCTCGCTGGTTGGCTGATGCCTGGGAGACTGGCACCACCACCAAGCATTCGATAGCTGTCCTGGGATTATAGGCTCGGAGTTTCACAAAGCCACAGTCGATCACATACACAACGCCACTGATTGTGATGGAGGTTTCTGCCACATTGGTGGCCACTATCACCTAAGTTCCCCACAGAAAGAAGAATAAAAGTCATTTTATTCTTTTGCTTTTAACAAACTCCTAAGAATCCTAAAATATTTAACACTTCCAACATTGTAGAATCTGCGAGAGGCAGTTTAATATACTAGAAAGAGTGTGAGTTTCTGAGTCGGGGGTACCTGGGTTTGAATTCCCCCAATCATGTGACCCTGGATAAGTTACTCAACTCCTGAACCTCAGTTTCCTCATCTACATAATAAGATTTACCACTTCCCCTAGGGATACTGAAGGGACTATATACAATTAATATATAAAGTGATCAGAGCCTAGTATTTGTTAGTTTTTCCCTTCGGCATAATCAAAGTAAGGTAAATCACCACCATCTTGTGCAGGTATTGTCATTTATTCATTCACATCATAATTACTTTCTGAGGGTGTGCACTTTGCCAGGCACTGTTCAAGGTGCTGGGGATGTAGGATAAACAAGACAGACAAGGCCCCTGCTCTGCCAGAGTTTATATTCTAGTGTGAGTGTTCAGGGTGAAGATATGCTGAACATAAACAAAAAGATAATTTCAGAGTACAACAAGTACTATAATGAAAATATTAATACAATAAGGCAATATGATATAATGTAGTATATAACATGTATATTATATGTTATTACAATAATAGGGCATGCTACTTTACATTGGTCGGCCAGAGAGAGCCTCTGTGAAAGATTCTAAGCAGAGATCTGGGTAACAAGAAGCAGCCAGTCCTATAGAGATCCAAGAAGAAACAGTTTGGCCAGGTGCAATGGCCCACGCCTGTAATCCCAGCACTTTGGTAGCCCGAGGCGGGCGGATCACAAGGTCAGGAGATAGAGACCATCCTGGCTAACACGGTAAAACCCCGTCTCTACTAAAAATACAAAAAAATTTAGCAGGGCATGGAGGCACACACCTGTAGTCCCAGCTACTCAGGAGGCTGAGGAAGGAGAATCACTTGAACCCGGGAGCCAGAGGTTGCAGTGAGCCAAGATCGCACCACTGCATTCCAGCCTGGGCCACAGAGCGAGACTCTGTCTCCAAAAAAAAAAAAAAAAAAAAACAGAGAGAGAAGAAGAAATAGTTCAAAGGAAGGAAAAATAGCCAGTGCAGCCAAAATACAGAGTAAGTACACAGAGGTTGCAGAGGGAGGCAGAGTCTCTGAGCCACCATGAGTTATTTGCATTTTATTCCCGGTACATCGGGAGCTGCCCCTGGAGGGTTTAAGCAGCAGGAGGCACACATATATAGCAGTTAGAACTTTTTTCAGACGCTTTACATTTTATAAATCATTTTATAAAAATCATTTTATAAATGACCATTTTATAAAATAATCTTCCTAATATTTTTAAGTAGTTGGGAATTAAGATATTATGCTATAAAACCACCTATCTGAAAGTTATTATTATTTAAGTTTTACAGGTGCAAAAACTTGAGATTTGAGGTTAAAGTCAGTCATCCCAGGGCACATAGTACCTCAGGGGCAGAATCCAGGTCTCCTGATTGGCTGGCTGTAATTAATGTTCAATGGGGCAGACTCAAGTTGCTCCATCCCAATAGTCAAGAGGCTGAGCACCCCCTTCTACGTAGTCTGAAATTGGGAGTGGATCCTCAGACCATCCCTCACCTGCTCTATTCTCTGCCACTTGTTGATAAATAGGTACTACAGTAAAAGCTGTCCTCGGGCTGGTTCTTTGCAGTCCTCATCTAATGGAAGGAAAAACCAGAGTCAGGCCCCAGGGGACCATGAACAGTAGGCAGACTAGCTGCCTCCCAGCTCCTTCAAACCAATGCTTTCCACCACACCCTTCCCCACGCTAACTTCAAGGCTAACCATTTTTAACTCACACCTTGAATTAATTGATTTAAACTTGGCCCTTTAAAATAGGCAAGCTGATTCTTAAATTATTTAGAAACCACGTGTACTAACTTTTCTACTGCTCCTTACTGACCTCAATCCCCCAAACAGTCTCTTACGCCAAAGCAAGCATGTGTCGTGGGAAATATTAGGAAGGCAGAAGAGAAGAAAAGAGAAGTCACCTGCTCTGCTAACTACTGTCAAGAGTGACTCTTCAGTGGGACAGGTTTAGAAATCTTCACAACGTATTATTTATTGTGTGCTTTTAGATCTACTATGCAGAAATATGGCCCTAGAACCCTCAAAGAAACCTTGTGTTTAGCAAGTTTCAAAACAAGTTACAAAGGAGCACCAGTATGGTTATAGATGGCTGCCAGCACTCCTGGTCATCAGAATAGTCTCACCTTTCTGACGCTGCGTGACACCCTTTCAAACACTTTCATTTGCTCAAAGGAAGGCAGTCCTGCGTACATGGGGAGAACTCGGAGGTGTCTCTTCATCCCAGTGCGAGCTAGTGCTCGAGCCTGCTCGATGAGCATCGACACCACAGTTTCTACCTCTTCCTAAAGACATTGAACCAGGAACCAAAGAAACTGAGATCAATTTAAAGCATGCCATTTTATCATACTGTAAGAAAATAAAAGTTGGGATCTGGATTTTAATTTTGGTCAGATTCAAGAATTTCAGTGCCATCAACTTCTACTCTGGGATGATATTTAATTGAATGCTAATGAACGATGATGACAATGGGTGAAATTTTGCAACTATAATATTAGTTACTAAAACCTCTATATGATCTGCAATGAATGGAAGAGTTCCCAATAGATTTAAAAAATGACTATTTTACCCAGCATACATATACGGTGTCAAACAAGCATCTCATGCATACAGACAAGTTGTAGCATATAAAATCACTATAAGCTTTCTCCAAAAAAGATTACTGAACGATGGAAAGTGTTTGGCAGTGGAAAAGATGACAGTTGGAGGGCAGGTCTGGATAGTGCTGCCACCTTGAACGAGCAGGTGGGTCTGTTCAGTTGTTTTTCCAATAATATGGCCATTTATCACCTCCAGGATGAGCTGTAAAGGTGTCACTGGAAAGAGGTACACAGCAGCAACATGTGTGCAGGACCACAGACCTAATGTAGTATCCAATTCTGGCAAACAAAATAGCCCTAACTCAATTACCTAGTTTATTTTGGAACCAGCTAATACATTTAAAATACGTTTACCCTCCGCAGACAGAACAGGCAGGAGCTAACGAATCCCTGACAATCCCGTTAGTAGATGAATGACACCAAATCAAACAATTTTTTACACAATTATGGAACCACGAAATAAAACAAAACATGAAATAAATGGCTGAGTAAAGTAACAAAGCTCTGTATTAATTTTGGTGCTGTCTTAACATGTCTGTTCATCAGGGAGGTACAATGGCATTACCTGGCCAGTAAGAAATGCTAAAATGTCTCCGTCTCCCTCTGTCTGGTGAATTTTCACCACAGTTTCCACAGTTGATTTGATATAATCTGGAACAGGACTGAAAAGACAAATGGGATGAATTCATCACTAGAATATGCTCGGTAATTACACATCAATTACCCTAATAATCTGGCAGCAAAGCTCATGAAAGTGAGTTTGGGCCTGCCCAATAGGTAATTAGTACACGGATAAATAAAATAAATATTCATTTTTTTCAAATCTAACATTCAAGAATAATCCATAATTATATGTCAACTATGATTTTTAGCTTTATTTGCAAAGAAATAAAATGATATACCCATACAAATAGATGTGCTATCTTCAGCATGCAAAGATGTTGGATCAGTGAAAATTGGGAGCTGTGGTTCCAGTGCTGAAGCCCACGCTCTTCCCAGCCCATTTTCCCTCCTAATCAATAGCAGCATCCATGGGTAGGCTGGATGGACCTGATGGATGTGCTCTCCAATAAAACGATTCAGAAATCAAGCACAACTCTGGATTTATCAGTCACTGGAACAGGCTCCTGGTCTTTGCTTGTCCAGTGACTAACACAGGAATTAGGACAGTCCCTTCTTTGTCCAAGTGGGCTACTCCCCAAAATGCCAACCAGGCCTTCTTACTAGGGATGTAGAGAACTGAGAATCGAATGATTCAAATCACCAATACTGCCCCTGCTGACAGGCAGCCTTGTAAACCCCAGCTCTGAAAACTATCAAGCTTCCTTCCCCAAAACCTTTCACCACGTTTGCTCTTTCTGGCTGAGCTACTGGCCACAGACTCATGGAAACTTGCATGTCAGTGTGAAGAGTTTAAACTAAATTTAGCAGTGATGTGAAGCAGGGTAAGAACATTCTAGATCAATGACACAGGACACAAAACATGCACCTCCCCATCCTTTAGAGTTGCAAGCAAATGCAGTTCTGACATTACACATCAGAGGCCAAGTTTTCTAATTGCCATCATCAAGAACTCAAGCATCATCAAACCTTTGTAGATAAAAGATATCCACCGGAAATGTTCGCCCTTCCACTGTAAGGATCACACATGTATCCCTTGCTGGGTCACTGGTTTCATTTTGATTAAAGAAATCCCGGAATTTCTAAAAAGAAAAAAAATTAATTCTTCATTTCTCTTAGAAAAAAAGGTTCATAGTGATTTATGGAAAGGAAAAAAAATAATCTAAAACTGGCCAAAGACAGGTGAGCAGCAAGGAGTACATATATGCAACACAGATTATGGGTTGCAAAATAAATTTTTTAAAATCACATTTTTCTAACTGTAATTATGGGGAATCACATTTCAATGACAGACTCTTCATTAAAGTTTTAATAAAAATAATAAAGGTTAGATTTCAAAACTGCATTCAGTATAGCATCTGAGTTAACAAGTAGCTGCAGTATTATTTATCTTATTCCTATCCTCTGTATTTCATTTAACCAAAAATTAGATCAAAAGGTGTGATTCAAGTTCAGTACAGTTTAGATCATGTTGGTGGGTAACTCTATCTGAAAAACATAGATATGGTCATATGAGTTATCAATTTATAAGGCAACTTCTTTCTGTGAACAGCAGGTGTTTTTCTGGCCCCACTGTTACTGGTTTTAGGCCACTGGATGGCAGGCATAGTGTCTTCTCCATCTTAACACACCCTCCAGGAGTGAGTGCGAGGTTTTCTATGGGGTAGGCCATCAATCATGTACTTTCCGGACACTCCTGCAGTACCGTTGGGAGAAGTGTCTCTTGGCAGTTTCTCTCAAACAGGTGGCCACATCCTATTTAATGGTACTTGAGCACCACCTGCAGCCCACAGGAGACCTGTCTTGAGGGCTCTGGCCAATGATGGGGGAAGGAAACACCAGCAATGATCCTCTCTTGGGGAATGGGACCCTAAACCACAAAGAGAAGCTGAGACTGAGAAGAGCTAAGTGACCACGCAGGCAGGCAAGTGAGCAACAGATGGGAAGCAGATGGTGCCCGCTGCAGAGAGGAGTTGAATATCCCATTGGGTGGGGTGCTCCATTATTTAAATCTGGGTTCCCTTTCCATTCCCCAACTCTACTCATTTCCCTGAGGCCTGGCTACATAACTACAAGGCCCGTCTTTATTTCCCCATGTACCTTTACAAAACATGCCCATCCTGCTCCGGGAAACCCAGGCGCCTAGGAGCTGTGCTAATGAATGGCATCAAATTCTAAGTGAAGGGGCTCTGAGGGGTACTTCTAAAATAGCAAACTAGATTTAACTACAAAATACAGGTATGTTATACATTAACCTCAAAATTGAGAAGAGTAAGCACAGACATAAAAGTGCCACATGCCAACAAAACCATGTTGTGCTATGCAGAATTCTACCCAGTATCCCTGTTCACTTTCTTTTGAGTAAATTCCCTTCAAGTCGCTTCAGCCTTACTACATCCCTATGACGTGCAGAGCACAGGTACACTAGAAGCGACACACACACAAGTGGGAACAGACACCCCATGCCCCCAAAGAGTAAATAGTCCATAGAAGCCAGACATGCAAAGAAATTATCATAAAATAAACCCTGAGGCACACTGATACTGTGGCCAGGAAAGAGCTGCAGATTACAGTCTGAGAGAATGAAAGGTCAGGAACTACTGGCTTTCAGGGAGGGCTTCATGGAGGCGGCAGTATCCCTTGCCTGCACCATAAAGGCTAAGGAGGATTATTACCGGCTGGAAAGAGAGAGACATCCCTTCACAGGGTGATAGCACAGTGTGGAACAAAATGTAAAGGGGGTCCCTAAGGGAGGACAGAGCCAAGGTCTAGGGCAGGCCTGCCTAGTGATCCTCTGAGTCAGCCCTCTCATCTGCAAAATGGACAGACTGCCATCCACCCTGCAAGGTTGCTGTGAGGTTCAAATAAAGTGTGTGGGACAGCTGTGGCACATGTCTAGCCTAGAACGGCACTCAATAAGTGATGTGAGGCCATAACTCTGAAGGAACCCAAGTGCTCAGGTATACTGGCACCTTATTCCATGGGCAAGATATTATCAGATCTGTGAGCTGGATCCCGGACTCTAGTAAACATTCTGGAGAAAGGCAGAGGAGATAAGAGATTAGAGGCACACAAACTAATTAATGAAGCTATCACAGTAGTGCTGGAGAGACAAAGTGTGAACCTGAGCAAAGCATTCCAGAGATACAACTGGTGGGAACTGGCAATCAGTGAGTGTGTGTGCACACATGTGCACATTGGAAAGAAGGCTGGAATGACTTCTTACTCAACTGGGGATAAAAACTTCTTAAAGCAATGGAAGTCTTGGCCTGAATGACTATGAGCATGAAAAAGAGAGAGAGAATCCGAGACTCACAAGTTTATGAGTTTAGGAGGTCCATGGCTAGTCAGCTGCTGGACAGCTAAGGCTCGTGTGCAGGCACACAGTCAAGACTGCCACAAGCATGAAGGCTCAGCTGAACCAGAGGCCACTGGGGTGTGCAGCCTTGAGGAGGAAGAGCAGACACAGAAGGGGCCCAAGAAGAAGCCAGCGAGGAGGTGGGAGAGGGGAGCTGGCAGGGCTCCAGGAACTGTGGAAGGAGGAGGAAGAAGATTTTACCAAAGGGCTTGGACAGGGGTGAATGTTACGAAAAAGGCAGGCAGAACAAGGACGATGATGCCCTGATAATTTTATTGGAGTGGATGCCTAAACCTTACCGTTAAGGAATATGTGGTACTGAAAAGTAAAGATAGGGAGGTATTCTTTCAAGGATTAAGACTCAGCATTTACTGAGAAGGCACAAGACCTTGAAGATCTTTATTTCGAAATACAAAACACATTTTTAAAAAGTAAATAAATATAGTACCCACAAGGCAGGAATCTTGAGGCAGAATCAAGGAACAAGAAGGGTAAAATGAGTTCAACACATCCAGAAAAGAATAGTGTGAGTCAGGTTAGAAAGAGGTAGGGTCAGCTGGGCGCAGTGGCTCATGTCTATAATCCCAGCACTTTGGGAGGCCGAGGCGGGAGGATCACAAGGTCAGGAGTTCGAGACAAGCCTGGCCAATATGGTGAAACCCCATCTCTACTAAAAAAATACAAAAATAAGCTGGGTGTGGTGGCAGTTGCCTGTAATCCCACCTACTCAGGAGATTGAGGCAGGAGAATCACTTGAACCCGGGGGTGGAGGCTGCAGTGAGCCAAGATCATGCCACTGCACTCTAGCCTGGGCAACAGAGCAAGACTCCATCTCAAAAAAAAAAAAAAAAAAAGAAAAGAAAAGAAAGAAAGAAAGAGGTGGGGTCACACTAACAAAGAGACACAGTAAGAAGCATATGTCATATAAAGCCGGGGGACAGTCTATGAAATGGAATGTAAATGACACCATCTGCAGGGGTTGTCTTCTAGGTCACCACAGGCTCCTTCCATGGTAGCTGCTCCTTCCTGACCCACCGGAGTGGCTGCCAAGCAGCCATGTCTACCCAGCACGCCCATCCCTTGGCCAACAGCTCTTGTGGCCCATGTAGACTGGTCCAGGGTGGGGACCTTATCCCAGCTGATCCTAAGTTCCTTCTCTAAGAACCTGGAAAGAGAAATTAGTCTCTCTTCAAATAACTGGACTTATAACAAAAAAACTATGGGAGCTACCAGCAACCGTATTTTCTGCTATGTAGTTGGACACAAATAAAAGCAAAGCAGTATCATAATATTATGTGATAAAGAATCAATAAATACTTTATACCCAGCCATGTTATATAATTGCTCATTTAATGGGGCTTACATTAAGAAAGCAGCTAAAGCAATCAAAGCAGCTACTTGGCCAGCCCCATCATGCTCTGCTGGACTCTGCCTCCCGCTGCAGCCACTGCTGTCTTCATCTGCAGGCTGCACTGCTGTCTTTTCAGTCCCTCAGAGAAACTGCAGCAGGTGGCCTAGCAGCAGGCCTAGCTCTAGGAGGTTTGAAATTAGTCTGTCACCCAGAGACCCAGCCGCTGGGGGGTAGGGATGAGTTCTAGACTCACCTGGGCCTCTAGATCAAAATGTTCCCTAAGCCACACCCAACCCCACTGCGACTCCCACATGGTCCTCCTCGTTCTTACCCTTTTTCACCCACTCATATCCTCTTTCTTTCACTCACATACAAACTCACAACACATGCCCCACACAGGCCCCTCATGCATGGACCCACAACACACACAGGGATGGCTCACACACACAGATCCCCCATTCACAGATACACAGAAACCACTGTTCACCTCACACAGAAGGCACTGGCTGAGCAGTGAAGATGGAAAGAAGGAATGGACCAGCTCACCAAGGGTCCAGCATGTCCCAAACCACAGGAGAGCAAAGCATGACAAAGTTCCTACATACTGCCTTCCGTTACAGAACTGTTTCCAGAAAGTCATCTATATCAACTACCATAGACAGAACTGAAAGAAGCTACTCGTTTCATCTGTGTCACACCAAGATAATAAAAGGCAACTGTAAGCAATTAATAAGTATTAATTAACAATGAATCCGGCTGGGTGTGGTGGCTCATGCCTGTAAATTGAGGCAGGAGGATTCCCTGAAATCAGGAGTTCAAGACCAGCCTGACCAGCGTGGTGAAACCCCATCTCTACTAAAAATACAAAAATTAGCTGGGTATGGTGGCTCATGCCTGTAGTCCCAGCTACTCAGGAGGCTGACAAGAATCACTTGAACCTGGAAAGGAGAGGTTGCAGTGAGCTGAGATCACACTACTGCACTCCAGCCTGGGCAACAGAGTATGACTCAACCTCAAAAATAAATAAATAAAATAAAATAAATCTAAGAAAAGACTTGGACATTATAGTTTTCAACACAATGAAAACTGGAATAATTTTTAATTTAATACTTTTTAAGAGAGAGAGGAAGTAAAAAAGATACAGAGATGTTCTGTGTAATGTGGCCACAGAAGAGCTAACTAGAGGTGAAGTCAGCCATAGTTCACAAAAGAGCATGCCAGCAGACACCATGGGTGAGGGAGATAACAAATACGGCAACAGGAAGCTTTAACCCAAAAGTTACCATGGGCAGACCTAAGACAACAGACTCCTACAGCCTGTGAAAAGGACTGAGAAACCAGTCTGGGAACACACTGGACATGTACCTTCACCATGCTGAACTTTCTCTCTCTCCACATTGTTCTGTATCCCAGAAGCCACAGGGAGACTAGGAGCCAGGAGCCAGGGGCCACATCTCACCTGGATTACAGAACTGGCCTCCTTACTGGTGACTCCATATCTACTCTTGTCTTGTATACACAGCACTCAGAATGACATTTCTAGAGCCCAAACATGATGAAATCACTGCCCTCTCTCACATGCCCCATGGCTCCCAAGCAGATACAGGATGGAGTTCATCCTCTCTCACTGAGCCTCTAAGGTCTTCCGTCATCTGGCCCTTGCCAACCTCTCCATTTTAATCTTCTATTGCTTCCCATTCAATCAAAATTCATTCAACCCAAGTGTCTACTCCATGCCAGACACTGTTTTAGGTGGAAGGGATAAAATAAGACAAAGTCCTGATCTTCATGGAGCTTATATTTTAGTGACAGGAGACACACAATACACAATGGATATAACGTTAAGTAGTGACAGGTAAGTGATAAACAGAAAAAAATCATCAGAATAAGGGAATAAAGAGCAATTGGGATGTTGTTTTAGATAGGGCCTCTCGAAAGAGTTAATAAATGCTCAAAACTGGAATGAAATTAGGAAAGAATCTTAGACTGTCCAGGAGAAGAATGGTCTAGAAAGATAGTTCCTCCAGAGCGGAAGCATGCTTGGGTTATTTTGAAGAACAGCAAGGGGGCCAGTGGGGCTGGAATGCAGGGAACATCAGAGAAAGTGGAAGAAGATAAAGTCAGAGAGGGAGTTCGGGGATAATTCACCCATGATGGCCTGGCAGGCAAGATAAGACTCAAAGCTCTGTGAACACATGGTCATGTCCTGTGATTCCACTTATGCTTAGGGTGTCCTTCCCCACCTTTACGCATCTGGAAAACTGCTGTCCATCTTTCAAGCATAGCTGAGAAGTCACCACCTCTATGAAAGTTTCTGGGTACCCCCCAGCTGGCTGGAGTGAAGGGTTCCCTCCTTGGCTGCCTCAGTACTTTGAACACACTGAACTGCAAACATCTATTTCTGTGTCTGTTTCCTCCAAAGTCAAGAAGTGTATGAATCACCTGTATCTAGCATGGTGTTTAGCATGTATATAAACCAAGTGGTCAAAAATATATGTTGAGTTGAGCTGCTATTTAAACTAAAATATTAGTCATCAAGAGAGAAAAATAATGTAAACTTAGCCATAAGAAATTTTAACATAGAAATTATTATATATACAGAAGAAACTTTTTTTTGTTGAGACGGAGTTTCACTCTTATTGCTCAGGCTAGAGTTCAATGGAGCGATCTCAGCTCACTGCAACCTTCACCTCCCAGGTTCAAGTGATTCTCCTGCCTCAGCCTCCCAAGGAGCTGGGATTACAGGCATGTGCCACCACCATGCCCAGCTAATTCTGTATTTTTAGTAGAGACGGGGTTTCACCATGTTGGCCAGGCTGGTCTCAAACTCTTGACCTCAAGTGATCCACCCGCCTCAGCCTCCCAAAGTGCTGCGATTACAGATGTGAGCCATGGTGCCCAGCCCTAGAGAAACTTCAATTGCACAGAAAAATCTAAACATATACAATATAGTCATAAATAAAAAAATTCAATAAATACAGGTTCATACTGAAAAAATGATAAAAAGAAGCTCCCCACTTAGGTGTGGAGAAAGACAGTATGTAGATAAATAAGACAGGTAGGTAATTATGAACTCAATTAATTACAAGCTAATTTCCACCCACAAAAGGAGTATCCTCTGATTATATGAAATCTAGGACATCAGATGATCCCATTAAGAAGGTAGGCCATTCTATCAAAAATAAGCTCTTGCTAGAGGTAACTTCCCAAGGACATATAGGACAAAAGTGTTTGTGGGGAGAGGAGAAAACGGGAGGAAAGGCTCTTACCTCTGCATCCAGAGTGGCTGAAGCCACAATCAATCGAAGATCCCCTCTCTTTTTCTGAATCTGAAGAAAAAGACATTAGGAAATAATGACAATAGTGTAATACTTATGGATGAAATAATTTGATATCTGAAATGTATTTTCAAAATAATTCAGTGTGTCTTTTTTTTTTTTTTTTTTTTTTGCCTGAGGAGGAGGTAGGGGAGCTTACAGATGAAAGAACTGACTACAAATTAATAATTGTCAAAGGTAAAGGGGGGGCGGTCATTACACTATTCTTTCTAATTTTGTAAATGTATGGAATTTTCAAAGTAAAAATTTTTTTTAATTATTAAAACTATAGAGAGGCTTTAAGACCCAAATTTGAATTTACTGATAATAAAATCATTTTTTTCCTGATACCTGGGTCTCAAGATAGTCTGAATTTATGTATGAAAAAGTATATTAACAGCAAATAAACAATAAATGATAACACCAATACAGAAATATGACCAAAAAAAGACAAAAGATATTAACAGTTACTCAAAGAAACGGATAATCAACAGGCATAGGAAAAGTAATCAAATGAGCTATAGCTAAGATATATAATGAAATTTTTTTTCTCCCCATCTATCCCATTGGCAAGGATTTTTTTTTTAAAGGCTAATACTCAGTGTTGGCAAAGATTCAGTGAAATTGGCCCTCTTATTATACTGTTCCTGAAAAAGATAATAACGTGGTGGCATAATTTCCCCAAAGTATCAAAAAGTCTAAATCTTAGGCCATGGAATAAAACAATAATGAAAATAATAACAACTAATGCAGACTAACATATGTGCTAGCCGAGAGGCCCTACATATAGGTACTCAGTGTGCTCGCTGTGCAAAGATGCCTGGCTGAGGGGGCTAGGGGCATTAGCAATACAGCCCACTTGCCTCCTACCTAGCTCTGGACATCCTGCCAGAGGGGACATCTTTTTCTAATTTGCACAAAGGAACCTCACAGTCTAGCTGTTACACTATGCCAGGCACCGATCTAAAAGTTTTTTGCTATCTTACTTAAGCTTCATAACAAATCATAATATACAGCACCTATGTCTAATAGAACTCTTCAATGATGAAGACTTTCCTCATTGGTACTGTCCAATGCATAAGCCACTAGCCACCTGTGGCTGTAGAGCCCTTGAAAAATAGCCAATGTGACTGAGAACCTGAATTTTTTTTACTTTCTTCTATTTTAATTAACTTATATCTTAACAGCCACAGGTGGCTAGTGGCTACCATAGAAGAAAGTATACCAGCACAGATATAGAGACTACTATTATCCCCATTTTAGAGATAAGTAAACCCAACAAAGTCAGAATTTGAACCCAGGCAGTTTGACTCAACACCTACGCTCTTAATCACCCTGTTCTACCACTTCTTTCTAGACTCTAACCAGGAATCTGTCCAAAGAAAATAATCAGAAAATATGGGAAGGGAGGAGACAGTGGAGGTAAGATTGAAAGAAGATTAGCTGTGACTTGTAATTGTTGAAGCCAGATGATGGGTACATGAGGGTCATTATACACTTCTTTGGGATATGTTTGAAACCTTAATAATAAAAAATTAAAGAAAATAAACAGAAATTCAGCAGATTTAATTACAAGGGCACTCGCTGCAACAGTATTTATAATATTTAAAATCTGCAAGCCATATAAATTGCTAACAGTAGGGGAAGTTAAATACTTTATGACAGAGATGTGATTAAAAAGCCATTAAAAATAGTATCTTTAGAGAATATTTAATGACACAGGGAAATATCTTAATGTAATGTTAAGGGAAATATCCAAGATACAAATTAGTACATATAATTCAATCAATCCCTAGTACGCCAAAACAGATCCAAGTACACACACACACACACACACACACACACACACACACACACACACACAGAAAAGAGAAGAAAACATACCAATACTCTACCACTGCTTTTCTCCGAATGGGTAGGATTATGGATGACTTTAATTTTCTTCCTTGGTATTTTGTATTTTCCAAGTTGCTACAATTACTTTTAAAATCAGGCAACAAAATAAACACAAAAAATAAAAATCTGGCTGTGAACTCATACCTTTTTTAGCAAGCCAATGGCAATGTCAGTGTATAAGGTCCTCTCATGGGCTTCATCCAGCATGATGACACTAAGAAGTAAAGAGAAGCTCTCAATGAGCCTCTAAAAAAACCACACATCATCTCATCTAGACCATCAGAGAGCTTCTGGGTTAGTCCTCAAACAATCACTGTGCATCGGAAGTCACTCTTCTTTGACAATGAGGCAATAATTAGGTTAATAAAAATAGTGACATTAACATATCTGAATTTTTTAAATAGTGTACTATTATTATCTTTCAGTATTTTACCATCCACACTGTATTCCAACAGAATTTACTATCTGATTTTAAATGAAAACATAACCTATAACCCCACAGAGCACATAAAAATCAGAACAGGCCAGGCACAGTGACTCACTCGTGTAATCCCAGCACTTTGGGAGGCCGAGGTGGGCGGATCATTCTGCCCAACATGGTGAAACCCTGTCTCTACCAAAAATACAAAAATTAGCTGGGCATGGTAGAGCACACCTGTAGTCCCAGCTGCTAGGGAGGCTGAGGCAGGAGAACAGTTTGAACCCAGGAGGTAGAGGTTGCACTGAGCCGAGATCGTGCCACTGTACTCCAGTTAAGCAACAGAACGAGACTCTATCTCAAAATTTAAAAAAAAAAAAAAAAAGAAAGAAAAAAAAGAAAAGACAAAAAATCAGAACAAAACCCAACCACCTAAAGAGTGTTAAGCCATAACAACAGTCAGAGAGGTAGATGACCACAGTTGTGACACACATGTGTCAGGGGGTCAAATATGACACCCTCCCTGACAATACAAGAGCCCAGGTGGGACAGCTTTAATGCTGTGAGTGACAGACAGATATACAAGGAGAAGGAAAGTGATAAAAAAATTATTTGAACTCTGTATATTACATTCAACATGAGCCGGTTAATTCTCTGGAGTATGACAGAGGCAAAATAAAAAAGACAAGTCACCAAACTAAGTAATGACAGGAATTTTAATGTGCCCATTTTTGACTGTCTGTAAAGGGCTATACTACTTAAATTCTGAGAAAAACACCCAGGGTCCCAATAGCCAAGGTCAAAAGAAAAGCTTTGGGGCAGCTGAACACAGACGTGAATCCCAGCTACTAACACACCTGCTTCCCCATCTACCTGTGGACTTTGGAAACTAGGAAAGCTATCATAAGAAAAACACATTTACCTATATTTTGTTAACAACGGATCAACCATCATTTCCCTCACCAACATTCCATCAGTAAGAAACTAAAAAATAAAAACACAAAGCTTTAGAAATAATTCACTTACATTATATATTAATGACATTTTTCAAGTTCAAGTGCAACCTCTTTGCCAGCATGTGTACAAGTAAATTCCCATAAAGGACTATGGGAAAATGCCCCTGTATTTTCATTATCAAGCGATGAAATTGTTCACAAAAGACTTTAAACACAGGGTTGTCAGCTGGAGTTGCAAATCGTTTAGCAGAATTTCACTTGCATTTATTATGAGAACATTAGCTAAGCTCCATTTCCTCTGGGCTTGTACCACTAGTACTATCGATGAAGAGGCAGTGAAGACAAACTGGTGTCTGCCCAAAGAAACACCCCAAGACTAAGATAATTGCTCTTCAAATGTCCCAAAGACTATAGACTGCAGTTCTTGAGGTTATTAACTTCAATTTCAATTAATATTACTTTACAGAATCTAGACAGGATCACGGTTAAGAACATGGGCTATGGTGTCAGACTGCTGGGAGTTCAGATCCTGGCTCTATCTCTTACTAGCTGTGTGAACCTTTGGCAAGTTACTTATCTTCTCTGTCTCTGATTGCTCATTTGTAAACTGAGGTAACCAAAGTATTTACCTCACCAAGTTATTGTGAAAAATAAATGAGATAGTATATTAGTTCCTTGGTTATCCTTGGGAGGCTGATTCCAGAAACCTCCCATTCACACCAAAATCTGCAGATGTTCGAGTCCATTATATAAAATGGCATAGTGTTTGCATATAACCTATGCATATCCTCTATGCATATACGATAACCTTTACATATATAATAACCTATGCATATCCTCTCATATACTTTAAATCATCTCTGAATTACTCAGAATGCCTAAAACAATGAAAATATTATATAAATAGTTGTTACACTGTATTGTTTTAATAATTTACATTTTTTTATTTTTATTTTTTAATATTAGCAAATCAAGGTTGGTTGAATCCACGGATGCAGAACTCGCAGGATACAGAGGACTGACTGTACATGTAAAGCATTTAGCATAGGACCAAGCACACAGTAGTGCTCAAGAAAACTCAGCTAATATTATGTAAGATTAATGAATGTTTATAAAATGCTTCAGGTAACAGCCTTCTTAACGTACTGAATTTGTTTTTAGGTTAAGCCATCTCCCTTGCATGCTGTATCTTAGTGTTTTTACTCTTTTTGTTTTAAGTGTGGGATGCATTTCCATCATATTTTTCTTGGACCCAGTACTAGCTACCACATACATACATAAGAGTGAAAGTGAGAACTTACCACCAACGACAAAGCACCAGTCAAGAACTGAGCACCTTGAAATTATGACCAAATGGAATATAAAAGGTTTTTACGGAAGGCTCAAAGGCTTTCATGGTTATTCAATCCACTGAAAATTAGCTGGTTCAAATATATTTGATGGTACAGAAAAATATTCCCTTCAACCTAACAAAATGGATGTAACAAAATACAGTAATTTGGAAAATAAGGTCCATATTTTTATAAATCTCTACATTGTTCATTCAGCTCATCTGATGATTTTCAATTTTCCTCTGTTACAAATTAAGAGGAAACTAAGATTCTAATAGCCAATTTTCATTTCATCAGACTATTTTCATTTACTGTTTTATTGCACTGTCCGATCAGACTTTGATTCCAGCATGGTGGTAGGTAGTAGACACCCTATTGAGTTGATTATACTCTGATTACTATTGATGCTAATTATTTCAATATTAGCAACTAGGCCAAAGAACACACATATAAAATCCATTTTCATATGAAAATGGAAAAGTACTAATTAGTGAAAACAACATTCATGAATTCTACACTTCATCAACTTATACTATGTGGTCTCTATTTTTAAGTCTTTTACAGGCTTGTTTCTATATTTCAATAGCTATTTCAGTCACTGAAAATACAATAAAATACACATAAGAAAAGACAGCTTTCAGTCCTGGTCCTATCACTGATTGGCATATAGTATCAAGCAAGTCATTCAACCTTGCCCTTAACCTCTTCATCTGTAGAACCAAGGACTAAACCTTACTTCCAAGCTCCTTTCTGGGATAAGACTCCAGGACTCTTTAAAAGAGCTCTGTGTCTCCCAGCTGACTAAAGTCTCTGAATGTCAAGTAGTTTCCTACACTTTCTGCCATGGTATCAACGTCCTGTACAGCATCAAGGACTACATGTTTTTAATTCTCCCGAAATAATCTTCTTCCTTATTTACACTAGGAAAAGCAGCTTAAGCACTTTACCTTAATTCTCGTGGCCAGCTGATCGGTGCAGTCATCAAAGCGGATGCAGTAGCCCACCTCGTGGCCCAGCACTGCACCCCTTTCTTCAGCTACTCTCCCTGCAACCTTTGGGAAGAAAGATCATGCTGAAAATAGAGACATAGAAATTACTGCACAGAGCACATACTATGGAAAATCTAAAGGTCATTTATATTTTAAATAGTATGTGAACACAATGAAAAATGAAAAGAGGCAAGTTACTAGAGAACAAGCATAATAACTTTAGCAATTTATGATGATTATTATTATTATTATTTTGAGACAGAGTCTCACTCTGTCACCCAAGATGGAGTGCAGTGGCACAATCTCGGTGCACTGCAACCTCCACCTCTCAGGTTCAAGCAATCCTCCTGCCTCAGCCTCCCAAGTAGCTGGGATTACAGGCAAGTGCCACCAGTCCCCGCTAATTTTTGTATTTTTAGTGGAGATGGGGTTTTGTCAAGTTGGCTGGGCTGGTCTCAAACTCCTAACCTCAAGCTATTCACCTGCCTTGGCCTCTCAAAGTGCTGAGATTACAGGTGTGAGCCACCACACCCACCCAATTATTAACTTATATATCTCACTTCATTCTATAATGTTCTTGGGGCAACTTATAAGAACATTCACAATGAAAAGCAAAATCACATAAAAATGTTACAGATCAAGATCCAAAAAATTACAGAAAAAAGTTCAAAAGATCAAAGCCAATGAGAAAATGTCAAACATAGATAAGCCAAAGTTACTTAAGTTGAGCCACAAATTCAGCTGTAAATTTGGCGGCCAAAGCAAAAAGGCAAGTAAAAGAAATGATGAGATTCGCCCTGTTCCTAAAGAAACAGCACACCAACCAGGGACAACTTTCCATCTCCACACCCAAAAATAAAGCCCATCCCCCTGGACCGTGAAGGCAGAACAGGAATCACCATATTCCAAAGTGGGCCCATTTCATTTTCTCCTTGAAACCAAGTTTCAAGAGTGAGATACCTGGAACAGTTCACAACTGTGTCCCAGCTGCCAAAGCCACTGAGGGGGAAATACAGACAAGAACTCAGGTTTAAAATAAAGGGGGAGATGAGTGAATGAGAAGATTTATTTAAAAAAAAAATTCAAGGTAATATAATAAAGTGAAAGTAAAAGACAAAATATTTAATATACTATGAAGACTGGAAACTAAGGACAGATTTTCACCTGTCAAAATATAACAAAAAAAAAGTGAATGAAGGAAAGAGAAAAATGAATTCAATGGCAAGATCTCTGCTTTCCCCCAGAAGGCTATTCCGAAGTTAACTTACTAATAGAAAATATTTAAAATAATGAACAAGCATGGAAGTGGAAGATCAATAATGCATATCATTTCATTTAATTTAAAAGAAAATAGGACCAGACACAGTGGCTTACACTTATAATCCCAGCACTTGAGAGGCTGAGGCAGGTCAGGAGACTAGCCTGCCCAACATGGTAAAACCCCGTCTCTACTGAAAATACAAAAAAGTTAGTTGGGCATGGTGGCATGCACCTGTAATCCCAGCTATTCGCAGGAGGCTGAGGCAGGAGAATCACTTAAACCCAGGAGGCGGAGGTTGCAGTGAGCCAAGATCACGCCACTACACTCCAGCCTGGGTGACAGAGAGAGATTCCATCTTAAAAAAAAAAAGAAAGAAAGAAAAGAGAAGAAAGTTTAGTATCCACTACATAAACTACCTAACTGAAAAGAAACAAAGGGAAGCAATATTAATAGAGGTTTCCCAGGGACCCCAGCACACCAATCACCACAGAAGGGAGTTCAGTCTCCCTCTTTCACAGGTGAGGCAACCTTCCCAGCACCCACGCAGTTCCCAAAGTGCTGACTTTATAACATTGCTGGCACAGGAGTTGTGCTCAGGCAGAACTTACTGCTCCAGCCTTTCCACCCCAGCAGCCCCAGGCTCAGGAGGGCAGAGGCTCCCTGCACTCAGCTTCTGAGCCAGGCATACCCAGGCGTTTCCTGCCCATCAGTGTTTAAGACACTGAAGAGCAGATGAAGATCAGAAGCAGCTCTGCCTGGTGACTTGAAATTACAGACTGGGGAGGCCAAAACCAAATCAATAATTCAGCAGCTGGTCTATATCATGCAGGCTTTCAAAACATCTTATGAAACCAGAAAGTTATCCTACACTGCTCTACCTCTGGAGGTTGTATTTCCCAATGACCAGCATTTCACCAAGGCAGATTTGTTATTGTTATTGTTCCAATTTCAATTCTACATGGTGTTATAAACCTCAGAATATGGTACAGATAATGTGTGCATAGAGATACTAGAAACTTACAGGGAAAACAGGTTTGCATGGATGAGTATACATAAATATACACACCTACTATGTACCCACAAAAATTTTAAGTTAAAAAAAAGAATGAGCATAAACAAATCTCTGTAAAAATATAATCATTTTATGGGTCTATAAGGTAAAAGTCAAACCTGTTTACTCTTATTCCTTCACTATTTGAATACATTTGCTATAAAAAGTATGTATTTTTATTTTCAAACTCTATTTTTAAATTTTTATTTATAATCACACAAGATTATATTCTATTGGCTTTTTAATAGATTTTTATCTCAATCACTTTAGTTCTGCTCCCAATAACCTCATCAACTAGATTAGACAAATACTATCTTTTTGACAGACCAAAAGGAAAGGGAGGTAAAAATATAAAAAAAAAAAAAAAATCACTAAGCACCTACTACTCGCAAGTGCTGTGCTCTAAGCTTTCACAAATTTGTATATCATTAAACATACACATAGCCCATGAGGTAGGCAAGACACTCTTGTATTTACAAATGAGGAAACTGAAATAAGACAGGTGTTAGACCTTATTCTGAATCACGGATTAGGGAGGACCTGGTCTTGAAGTCAAACCCAGACCATATAAGTTCAACAAGCATACTCATTACTAACTGTCTCTCACAGAGACCAAGCAACAGCTTATGCAATCTGTTTTTAAGCTCTGAGACTGTTTTCAGATTTTAATCTGCACATAAAGTACTTTCTGAGATGTAGCATTTCGAACTTGACAGCTCTATTAATATTACATGCTCTTTGCTCTTTCAGGAGAAAACTGTGGTTTCATGGAAGCCATCCATAGCTACAAATTTGGAGCTAAAATGCAAACTGATTAAAGAGCTGAGATTCCAAACCACAAACAGGAAAAAATGCTCTAATTTTTAGGTAACTGAGTTATCTTTCAGTGACAAAAAATGTTAACTCTAGCATTGCAATTTAGTTTCCAAACTGTTATCCCTATTTTCATACAAACACACACACACACACAACTTGTAAAATTGTATTACTTCTTAATTGAACACTATTAGAAAATGAACATTGGGCAAAAGAATGACATAATAATTGAAACTCAGTGTAGAACAAAAATAACTTGGGGAAATAGAATTAATTTCTTGTCCAGGTAATGATGGCAAACTAAAGGCCCTACTTCCTTTTCTTAAAGCTTTTTTTTGGAGATAGGGTAAAGGTTGGAATGCAATGTTGCAATCATAACTGACTGCAGCCTTAAACTCCTGAGCTCAAGCGATCACCCTGCCTCAACTTCACAAGTAGCTGGGACCACAGGCAGGTGCCAGTGTGCCCAACTAATTTTTTTTTTTTTTTTTTTTTTTTTTTTGCAGAGACAGGGTCTTGCTACATTGCCTAGGCTATTCTCAAACTCTCAGGCTCAAGCAATCCTCTTGCCTCGGCCTTCCAGTGTGCTGGGAATCTTGCAATCTTTCAGAGCCAATTAAAAAACAACAAAAGAATTAAAACATACTATCAACAAAACACCTATGGTGGCTCAGATATCTACACAGTGATTCTAAATTCCAAAAGGCAGTGAGCAAAGTCTGCAAAGTTTGCAGGAACAGTGTGATCAATAATTTTATATCAACAGAAACCACAACTGAACACTCTCAAGCATATTAAAAAATTGCTGAATGATAAAATTCAGCCAATACAAGAAATAAAAGCAAAACAAGCAATTCAAGGTTGGCAAAATCATGGAAAGTAGTGGTGAGTACTGAATCAATTTAAGCCAGATTTAAGGTTAAACACCTGTGAGAATTATGATTAAGAACATGTACGTCATAAATCTTGAAATGAAAATGATAAGACTATTATCTATGACAAATGGAGAAAGGGAAGGTGGAAAGTAGAAAACTGTGCTAAATTTCTTCTTCTTTCATAACAGGATACTATAACATGTAATTTGAAATATAGGTAACATCCTGAAGCTTTTTCTACTCTTCTTACTTTTCAAACTTTAATAAATTATTTTGTGAACATTTATCCAAAATACAGTCACTACTCCTACTTCACTAAAGTCTCCTATTTGTTAAATTGAATAAAAAACAAATATTGGATATGATCTCATTTTCATAAAATTATTTCTATCTCACCAGTCAACCATTCATCTTCATCTTCAGGAGAAGCTTGGAATGATGTTCACAAACATTCACATGCTGGACGGTAAAATTTGGGGTTTTAAAAAAAAATTTTTTTCATTTCCTCAGAACTTTTACTTAAAATGTTTGTAATGTGCAGTATCAATTTAACAAAAATATTCAAATCATAATTCTTCTAAAACTGAAGACCTGGCTGGGCGCTCACGCCTGTAATCCCAGCACTTTGGGAGGCCAAATGGGCGGATCATGAAGTCAGGAGTTTGAGACCAGCTTGGCCAACATGGTAAAACCCCATCTCTACTAAAAATACAAAAAAAAAAATTAGCCAGGCGTGGTAGTGAACACCTGTAATCCCAGCTACTCAGGAGGCTGAGGCTGGAGAATTGCTTGAACCCAGGAGGCGGAGGTTACAGTGAGCTGAGATCGCGCCACTGCACTGCAGTCAGGGCAACAGAGCGAGACTCCGTCTCGGAAAACAAAAAACAACTGAAGACCTAAATTCTTAAGGACCAACTTCTATTCATATAAAGCCTTTAGGAGATGTAAACAAATCACAAATGTAGACAATGCAGATAGAATATTTCCAATACAAAAAGAAACTCACTGTAACAGCAGCCACTCTTCGAGGTTGGGTCACTCCTACCACTCTTCCTTCAGCTGTCCAGCCAGCTTCTGCAAGGTACTACAAACAAAATCACATCTATAAGTATACATATTATAACTCTTTTCCAGAAACAATCTCCCCCAAGATGCTCCTGTACTGTGTTAAAATCACTAAGAAAGGAAACAGCACAGTTCTTGTTGCAGCAGAACTTTGGGAATTATTTTACAGATGAAGGATCTGAGGCTTGGTAATGTTAGGTAATTTACTTAAGTTCACATCAGAGCTGATCAACAGAAGAACCAAGGCACAATTCCAGCATTCTGACACCCGAGTCCCGGAAAATCTCCATATACTACAGAAGCCTCAAGAAACAAAAATTATCAACAGGTCACTCAAAACAGTGCTAAATCTGTAGAACAAAGAATTTTTAAGCACATATAAAGATGGCTCAATATAAATATCAACCACACAAAACATTTTAGTCATATTAAATAAAACAACTGGATTACATATATATGAATATATGCCATTAGATTATACTAGTACACATATATAAAATTTGATTGACCAGGCATGGTGGCTCAAGCCTGTAATTCCAGCACTTTGGGAGGCCGAGGCAGGTGAATCACCTGAAGTCAGGAGTTCAAGACCACCTGGCCAACACGGTGAAACCCCATCTCTACCAAAAATGTAAAAAATTAGGCAGGTGTGGTGGCGCGTGCCTGTAATCCCAGCTATTCGGGAGGCCGAGGCAAGAGAATCGCTTAAACCTGGGAGCTGGGGTTTGCAGTGAGCCAAGACTGTGCCATTGCACTCCAGCCAGGGTGACAGAGCGAGACTCTATTTCAAAAAAAAAAAAAAGTGATTAAGTGTATTTATCTGATTTAGGTACTTATTTAATATATATGTATTTTTTTGATTATATGCACTTAAAATCCAATATGGAGCCAGGCGCAGTGGCTCACACCTGTAATCCCAACACTTTGGGAAGCTGAGGCAGGTGGATCACCTGAGGTTAGGAGTTCAAGACCAGCCTGGCCAACATGGTGAAACTCTGTCTCTTAAAAAAAAAATTATAAAAGAAAAATTCAATATGGATAACGGTGGTTATCAGTTACATGTTTTTCTAACATCTAATTGTTTCACAATGAACATATATTACTTCTATAATAGAAAAAAAGATTTTAAAACATATTGCATGTATCTGCTCATGTGTTCAAAAGAAACAAAGGAAGGATAATATAGATACTAAAAAAATGGTTGTCTACAGGAAATGGGTGGGAAAGGTATAGAAAGAAGGGAAATGGAGGCAGGGTAACAGGGATGAAGAGGGAGCAGCAATGCTCTGAATAGATCTTTTTGTGTAGCTCTGACTCTTAGAAACAGGCATGTTTCACATACCTTTCAAATACCCGAAAGACAAATAAGACCAACAAGGATGTGGAGGGAAACCTAAAGGAAATACAAGCACTAATAGATGACCCTTTCTATACTACAAATGAATAACAGAACCACACTGGAAGGGATGGAAAAGAAAAGAATTAACCTAAGTCATGATAGAGAAATATATTTCAACTGGATGTTGTAAGGCTAAAGACAGAAAGAACTGTAAATACATACTGTAATCTAGTTAGTAAACATTAGTAAGTATCCAAACAAGGTCATGGGTTAGCAATTCTCAAACTATTTTAATGAATCCATACATAAACTGCAGATAATGAGGACTAAGCCTCTCATTGCTGCAGATAAGCTATAAATAAGGAAAGGCTCAAATGAGCCCTATGGTATTAGATTGGAATCAGAAGCATCTTCTTAAACTCATGGTGTTTAAGATATAGATGGATAGACAGACACAGACAGCTAGATGCTTTTATAACGTATGGCTCAATATTCATAAATATATTTCCTAAGTCTGCTCACTGAGATTCAGCAACGGGATCTCGGTAGCAATGAGCACTCTAGCATCCAGATTCCGATCATGATTTCTTTTTTTTGTTTTTTTTGAGACAGTCTCACTCTGTCACCCAGGCTGGAGTACAATGGCGCAATCTCAGTTCACTGCAACCTCCGTCTTCTAGGTTTAAACAATTCTCCTGCCTCAGCCTCCCTAGTGGCTGGGATTACAGACTCCTGCCACCACATCCTGCTAATTTTTGTATTTTTTTAGCAGAGACGGGATTTCGCCATGTTGGTCAGGTTGGTCTGGAACTCCTGACCTCAGGTGATCCACCCGCCTCAGCCTCCCAAAGTGCTGGGATTATAGACATGAGCCACCACGCCCAGCCCCAGATCATGATTTCTGAACACCATTCTCCAACAAAAGGAAGCAGGCCTTGTGTAGGGAAAATATAACTCAAGCCTGAAGCATCTTGTGGTACTAGAAAGTAAGGAAGTGGTCAAAAAAATGAAAGCTTTTAGAAAGAAAACAGGAGCCAAAACGAAGGAGCTCCTAATGTTCAAAGATGAAACAATTTGAGCAACACAATAAATAATGACAGTACTGGGCTGTAACACATGGAAAAAACAAGTATCTATGAATCTATATTGATATACACAAATAATCTAACAAATAAATAAATGAGGAAGAAAGCACAGGTCCTCCTTACAGAAAATTCCATTTAATAAAGATAGAGGGAAAGAGGAGAAAAAATTACCACTGCTGTAAGACAGGATCCACTGTGGGGGGATGCTAAATTTAGTAGGTGAGAGTTTGAAGAAAAGCAGAATATTTGCAGTGTGAAAATATGTCCCCCAAGATACACATCAACTAAAAAGGGAAAGACAGTAGCTTCACAGGTGAAACCTGGAACCTTAACCAAGTGACCAAGGTTGCTATTACCAGTGACAAGACCTATCAATATCACGAACCCTTGATAGGATGCACTAAGGATACAATATCATTTCTATAGTATTCTTGCCAAAAATACATAAGTTCCTCTGAGAAAACATTACATAAACCCAAACTGAGGAACATTCTACAAAGTAAATCCCATTATGCTTTTAAAGTGTCAAGTTCATGAAAGATGAAGACATATTGAGGAATTCACATACCCTGGAGAAGATTAGGGAGAAATAACAGCTAAATGCAATGTAGGATCCTAAAATTATTAGAAAAGAACCTCAGTAGGAAAACTGATGAGATTTAAATAAGATCTATAGTCTAGTTACTATTATTGTACCAATGTTAATGTCCTGCTTTTGATCTCTGTACTAGAAGTGGAATAAGGAGTATAAGGAAATTCTGTATTGTTTTTTGCAACTTTTCTATTATTCTACAAGTGGTTAAAAATAAAGTTTAGAAAATGACCGTAAGAAACAAAATGTTGTACATAATGTAGGGTTTTTGCTATAAAAACTATAAAGATTCTCTTATATTAAATACAAACACAAAACACTACCAACCACCACAATCAACGTAAATACAAAAACAGAACTATAAGAATAATAGCTAAGAGTCAATAAGTACCTTATTAAGTGCCAGGAACCGTGCTGAGTGCCTTATATGCATTACCTCATTTAATCCTCAAAACAAATCCTATAAGGAAGGTAACATCATCAACAACAATACACAGATGAGGAAACAAAGAGGCCACATAATTTGTCCAAGGACACAAATAAAAATCTGTGTCCCAGAATTCAAGCTCAACAAACCACAGTCATGACACATAAACAGAACACAACATATTATCCAACTTCAAACACACATAGCCAATCTCTTAGCAGTAGTGTTAAGTAAAAGAAAAATAATTTCCATAAAAATAAACCTGTCATAAAGCTAGTCACCTCAATACCCTGTGTGATTCAGACTTCTACGGCATGCTTATGATTGCTAAGAGTTGGAAATTTAAAGATACTGAAAAAGCAGGTGTAGTGCTGATGTCATGGAGGGAGGTCACTAAAACATAGCTGAAGTTCACCTGAGTTCTCCACTCTTTTTTCTTTTTAATTTTTTTTTTTTAGATATTTCTCCACTCTTTTTAAGGATCACTAAATCTGGGCTTCTAGCGAAATAGAATTAGGAAGAACTCCACCAATAACAGTACTAATAAAAACTGTACTTAAGATGAGCTTGTATTCATAGCCCTTTTTTTTTTTTACAGAACTCTAGTTAAAATATATATATATATATATATATATATATATCATCTAGGTTCTACATATACTTTGTAGAATTTCAAAATTGTTAAGTATTTGGTACTTTTGCATGTTGTTCTTTCCCAAGGAAAGGAATTACATAAATCTAACAAAAGAGAAAAACCTGCTACGTATCCTTGCTGTTATCTTTAGTTCCTCAGCCATCCCAATTTTCCTAGACCAAAACCCAAATTTAGCTTCACAGTAAGTTGGAAACAGTGATGGTCTCAGAGATGGGGAACCGAGTGGCTAGGAGAAAAGGAAATACTCCTCCATAGGAGAGGAAGCAGATATTTGGATCAATAATACAATCTATTACAGTGATCTAGTCATTTTCAATAGCAAAGCTTAGAAGATTCACTTTTCACCATTTACTCCTTTGTTCTTTTTGAATTTTGAAACATGTAAATGTATTTCCCATTTTTAAAAAGTGTTTACAATAAAATGCAATTCCTTAAAATAATTCAATTCAAATGCATGTGTTTTGAGCCAGCAACTCCATATTTATTTATTCTATAAAGGTATCTGTATATGTGCAAAATGACTTATGTGCAAATTGACTCAACTGCAATCATTGTGATAATACAAAACTGTAAACAACCTAAAAGTCTCTCATTTGGGGATTGGAAAATTATGTTCACATATTAGAATCTATCGAACAGAAAAAAAAAAACACAATAATACATTATGTGAAAAAAAAAGACAAAGTATGAAGGCGTTATCTGGCTTCAAAATACACTACAAAGCCATACACAAAACAGCATGGTCCTCACATAAAAACAGACACATAGACCAATGGAACAGAACAGAGAACCCAGAAATAAATCCAAGCCAAGTGGATTTAAATTTAAAGCCAAGTGATTTTTCAACAAAAGCACCAAGAACACATCTTAGGGAAAGGACAATGTCTTTAATAAATGGTGCTAGGAAAACTGAATAATCATGCAGAAAAATGAAACCAGTTCCCTCTCACCACATATAAAAATCAAATTAAAATGGATAAAAGACTAAAATGAAAGGCCCAAAGTTATGAAACTACCACAATAAAACAGAGGGGAAACACTTACGACACTGGTTTGGGCAAGGATTTTTTGGATATGACTTCAAAAACACAGGCAACAAAAAGCAAAAATAGACAAATGGGATTGCATCAAACTAAAAAGCTTCTGTACAACAAAGACAACATCAACCGAGTGAAGAGAAAACCTACAGAATGGAAGAAAATAAATGCAAACTATGATCTGATAAAGGGTTAATATCTAGAATATATAAGGAGCTCAAACAATGCAACAGCAAAAAAACAAAATTCCAATTTAAAATCAGCAAAAGGGTGTGATTCCGCCCCGCAAGGCTGTTCTCTGAAGCAGGAGTCGTTTATCTCCGTCTGCCTTCTCTCCCGACTAAGTGCATGCCACCACCCCACGGAAGTTTCAGTGGACATGAACACGAGCCCTCTGAGGCCCCAGAACTATCGTTTTGGTTGTGAACTAAAGGCAGGCAAAGATAATCACTTTAAGGTGGACAATAATGAAAATGAGCACCAGTTATCTTTAAGAATGGTCAGTTTAGGGGCTGGTGCAAAAGATGGATTGCACATTGTTGAAGCAGAGGCAATGAGTTACAAAGGCAGTCCCATTAAAGTAACACTGGCAACTTTGAAAATGTCTGTACAGCCAATAGTTTCCCTTGGGGGCTCTGAAATAACACCACCAGTGCTCTTACAGTTGAAGTGTGGTTCAGGGCCAGTGCATGTTAGTGGACAGCATTTAGTAGCTGTAGAGTAAGATGCAGAGTCAGAAGATGAAGAGGAGGAGGATGTGAAACTCTTAAATATATCTGGAAGGTGATCTGCCCCTGGATGTGGTAGCAAGGCTCCACAGAAAAAAGTAAAACTTGCTGAAGATGATGATGATGACGATGATTTTGATGAGGAGGAAACTGAAAAAAAAAAGCACCAGTGAAGAAACGTATACAAGATATGCCAGTCAAAAATGCACAAAAGTCAAGTCAGAATGGAAACAACTCAAAACCATCACATCAACACCTAGATCAAAAGGATAAGAATCCTTCAAAAAACAGGAAAAAAAACTCCTAAGACATCAAAAGTTCTGTAAAAGACACTAAGGCAAAAATGCAAACAAATATAGAAAAAGGTGGTTCTCTTCCCGAAGTGGAAGCCAAGTTCATCAATTATGTGAAGAACTGCTTCTGGATGACTGACCAGGAGGCTATTCAAGAACCATAGCAGCAGAAGAAGTCTCTTTAAGAAAATAGTTCAAACAATTTGTTAAAACTTTTCCATTGTATTTCATTTCTACAAGTTGATATCTGGCTGTCCTTTTTATAACGCAGAGTGAGGACTTTCCTTACCATGTTTGGTAAATATTGTCCACGTTCCACTGCCACGAATGTGTTGTCCAAAATGCCTGTTTAGTTTTTAAAGAGGAATTCCATCCTTTGTTTGGTTTTAGGTATGTATGGAATGTTATGACAGGATGTAGTAGTAGCGGTGGTCAGATATGGAAATGGTGGGGAGACAAAAATACACATGTGCAATAAAACTCAGTATTTTACTTAAAAAAAATGGGCAAAATATCTGAATAGACATTTCTCAAAAGAAGATGCACAACAGGTTTATTATTTAATACATATATAAAATAATGCTCAACATCACTAATCATCAGGAAAATGCAAATCAAAACCACAATGAGTTACCACCTCATCCCAGTTAGAATGGCTACTAACAAAAAGATGAAAGACAGTAAATGTTGGCAAGAACGTGGAGAAAAGGGAACCCTTGCACACTGCTGGTGGAAACGTAAACTAGTACGGCTACTATGGACAACAATATGGAGGTTTCTCAAAAAATTAAAAACAGAACTATCATATGATCCAGCAATCCCACTACTGTGTATTTACAGACAGGAAAGGAAACCAGAACATCAAAGAGACATCTGCACTTCCATCACTATTCACAACAGCCAAGATATGGAATCAACCTAAGTGTCCATCAACAGATGAATGGATTTTTAAAATCTGACATATATACACATATACACAATAGAATACTACTCTGCCATAAAAAGAATGAAATCCTGTCATTTGCAACAACATAGATGAACCTAGAGGACATCATGTTAAGTGAAATAAGACAAGCACAGAAGGACAAATACTGCAGGATTCACTCGGAATCTAAAAAAGTTGATCTTACAAAAGTAGAGAATAGAACGGTGGATACTAGGGGCTGCAGAGGGGAGAGGGTAACAGGGAGTGCAGAGAATAAAAGGCTGGTGAACATGCACAGAGTTACCGTTAGGTGAAATAAGGTCTGGTGTTCTACTGCACAGTAGAGTAGCTATGGTTACAATAATGTGCTGTAGACTTCAAAATAGCTAAGAGAAGATTCTGAATGTTCTCACCACAAAGAAATGATAAATGTTTGAGGTGATTTGATCATTATACAACATATACTCATATCAAAACATTACACTGTATCCCATAAATATGCATAATGTGTCAATTCAAAACAACTTTTAAAAACTAAAGAATAAGTAGGGCCGGGTGTGATGGCTCGCGCCTGTAATCCTAGCACTTGGGGAGGCAGAGGCGGGCAGATCATGAGGTCAAGAGTTGAAGACTAGCCTGACCAATATGGTGAAACCCCATCTCTACTAAACATACAAAAATTAGCTGGGTGTGGTGATGCGCACCTGTAATCCTAGCTCTTCAGGAGGCTGAGGCAGGAGAATTGCTTGAACCCAGGAGGCAGAGGTTGTTGCAGTAAGCCAAGATTGCACCACTGCACTCCAGCCTGGGTGACAGAGCGAGGCTCTGTCTAAAAATAAATAAATAAACAAGTAAAAAAAAAAAAAGACAAGGCATACTAAAACATGTATAGATATTTCATGTTTAAAATAGGACATATATGTGCATGCACACACACACACACACACACACATTCTCTGTAAATGCATGAAAAAATTTCTACCAAAAAACTGATAATATTGATTATAACTGCACAAAGGAAATGAGTATCAGGAAGACAGGACAAAAGGAAATCTCTCTTTTTATGTCCCGTTGTGACTTTTTTTTTTTTTTTTTTTGAGACGGAGTCTCGCTCTGTCGCCAGGTGGAGTACAGCGGTGCAATCTCAGCTCACTGCAACCTCTGCCTCCTGAGTTCCAGTAATTCTCCTGCCTCAGCCTCTTGAGTAGCTGGGACTACAGGCATGCACCACCATGCCTGACTAACTTTTGTATTTTTTAGTAGAGATGGGGTTTTACCATATTGGTCAGGCTGGTCTCGAGCTGCTGACCCTGTGATCCACCTGCCTGGGCCTCCCAAAGTATTGGCATTACAGGCATGAGCCACCATGCCCAGCCCATGACCTTTGTGAACCTATTAATGTTCAAAAATATTAAAAATATTCCAATCTTAAAATTAAAAGATAAAAAAACTACCTTTGTTTGCTGCCATATTACCCAGCCTAGATTCTCAGCCCCTGCTCTGTCTCCTTTCCACCAGCTTTCCCTGGACTTAGTAACACAGCAGGCCCTCTCTGTTCCCCAGCAGCTAAGACTTGCAGGAGCAAATGGCCAGACTGTTGTGATTATTTATCATTGTTCCAAATACCTGCCACCCATCCCTGTGGGAGGATAATATACGCTGTTACCCCATTGCTATCAGGCCTGGCCACATAACTTGCTTTGACCAATGAAATGTGAGTAGAAAGGCCACTTTTGGTCCAAAGTTTTAAGAGCTATCTTATGATTTTGCCTTCTACCACAAGACCACTAAGTCCCTCATAAAAACCGTACCATCAGCTTAAGGCCCAATGAGATGTGATAAATCTCAATGCCAACCCAAGATAACCACACAGTATGAGCAAGAAATAAACTTTTCTGCTTTTAAGCCGTTGAGATTTTCAGGTTCTTTGTTACTATAACGTAGTTGATCCTAAGCTGACTATATCACGTGACAGACTAATTCCCAAACAATTCTGGAACATCATGTGACCTTTTACCTCTCTTCTATATTCCATAACCTCACTACTCTCTGTAGTGTCCTCACACTGCAATTGCAGACCACTGCAATAGGTTTCTATGGTCTGCCTCCTCCAGTTTCTAAGTCAACTTGTACCTCAATATAATCATTTATCTAAAGCTCAGCTCATCATGTTGTTTACTTGCTTGCAAACCCTACAAAGATACAACCCCTTTAATATTTTAGACATTATTTACTGAAGTTGAACACAAGATCCAGCAATGCTACCTTAGGTAGAGCCCAGCAGGAAAATGGGCACATACACTCACCAAGACAAGCATGTGAATGTTCACAGCAGCACTATTCATAACTAAAAACTGGGAATGACTCAAATGTCAGTCAACAATAGGAAAAATAAGTAAACCATGGAATACTCATATAGTGGAATACTATCTAGCAGGGGTTGGCAAACTTTTGCTGTAAAGGGCCAGATAGTACATTTTTAGGTTTTGAGGATCTCAGGGTCTCTGTCGAAACTGTTCAATCCTGTGTGGTAGCCTGAAAGCAGCCACCAGCAATATATCAACAAGTAGATGTGTGCCAGCAAAGCTTTCTCTACAAAATAGGCAGTGGGTTGCTGGCTGTGACCTGCTGAACCCTGCTATGCAGCAATGAGAATGAACAAACTACAACTAATTCAACAACAGGGAAGACTCAAACACATAATGCTGGACAAAAGAAGGTATGTTACTCCTTTATAAAATTCAAAAATAGGCAAAATTAATTTATAATGTTACTAGCAGAATAAGAGTTACCTTGTGTTCATGATTGTAGGGGTGGGCAAAGAGGGCAGTTAGAGACCAGAATGGGACACAGAAAAAGAGTTCTTGGGGTTTTGGTAATGTTCTGTTTCTTGATGTGGGTGCTAGTAACACAGATGTATTCCACTTGCGGAAATGGATCAAGGTGTACAATTATGACATAGGTACTTCGGTACTTTCCTACACATATTTCATACTTCAAGAAAATTAACATTAAGGAGAGATCCAAGATGGCCGACTAGCAACAGCTCAGGAATGTAGCTCCCAGTGAAAGCGCAGAGAACGAGTGGATGCCGCACTTTCCAACGAGTTTTTGTTGCCCACAGACCGGGAGATTCCCGGCGGAGAAGCCACGCGGGTCGCCGGCGCGACTCTTTTGGCCAGCGCGGCTCTTTTGCCAGCACTCAGCGCGGCGCTTCCCGGTGCGGAGTGTGCGGGACGGACGGGGACGGGCTCGGCTGGTCCCATCCCCACAAGGAAAACAGCAATCGGAAGTGCTGAGGACTGAGAGTTCCACAGCGGGCGCAGTGAACCCGGGAAGGTCTGGCTCTGTGGGGAACGGGCGTCCGCCAAAGGAAAACTAAGAAACAGAAAAACTTCATCACCGGGCGGAGAGAGATCCAGAATGGCCGCGTAGCGGCAGCTCGGGATTGTGGCTCGCGGTGAGGGCGCGAAGGGCGAGTGGACGCCGCAGTTGCAGACGAATGTTTGATGCCCACGGACTGGGAGATTCCCAGCGGGGGAGCCACGCAGGTCGCCAGCGCGACTCTTTTGGCCGGCGCGGCGCTTCTTGGTGCGGAGTGTGCGGGACTGGGTGGTGCCCTTTTGGTCGGGCGCGGCCGGTCCCATCCCCACAAGGAGAACAACAATTGGAAGCGCTGAGGACTGAGAAGCATAGCTGAACCCGGGAAGGCCCAGCTCTGTGGGGAAGGGGCGCCCCCCGAAGGAAAACTAAGAAACAGAAAAAACATCATCACCAACAAGGCGGACGTCCACTCAGAGACCGAATCTGAAAGTTGGCAATTACAAAGACGACAGGTGGATAAATCTACAAAAATGGGAAGAAACCAGTGCAAAAAGGCTGAGAACACCCGAAATCAGAATGCCTCTCCTCCTACAGGGGATCGCAGCTCCTCATCAGCAAGAGAACAAGGCTTGATGGAGGATGAGTGTGATGAACTCACAGAATCAGGCTTCAGAAGGTGGATAATAAGAAACTTCTGTGAGCTAAAAGAACATGTTCTAA
>PVKP010017441.1:0-46144 GCA_004027715.1 Plecturocebus donacophilus
TAGACTCTGGGAATACACGATTCAAAAGGAAGGGTCTCTTCTTTTGACATCAAAATATCATATGAAAATGGATGGAAAATCCCAGAAATATCTGTGTAATAAAAATACTATGCAGCAAAATAGATAATAGAAATCATTTGGGGAATTTTGAATTGCCTAGTTCTATACAGGGAGTCAGGACAGCGCTCATCAAGGAAATATGAGTAACTACAGAATGAGAAAGGAGATTTTTCCAGGAGAATGGAATAATAAAGAGATTTCCAATCAAATAATGAGAATGACAAAACGCTCAAATGCCTGAGAGAATAAGGCATATTTGAAAATATCTGTCTTTGAGATGGTAGGGGAGTAGAATACCAGGTGAAAAGGCCATAGGAAATGAAAGGACGTGTAGAAAATTCGGATGTGTAGGAAACTGAACTTTGTGAACATGGCTTTATGGGGAATCATCAACACACTTTAAGCAGGGGAGAATAATAGGGTCAGATTTACATTTCAAAGTAACGTTGCTGAACAAGATGAATAAGCCTCAGTGAAAAAGGATTCGTATAAATATGGGTAATAATAATAAAATATTTCTAGAACACATATTCTATGGCATGGCAATTAGAAATTGTAAGTGCTTGTCCTTGTTCTAATACTGATTACTTCCACACCCAAGTATCAGCAGCTGGTGGATAGAATTGGGTTTGGGACGTCTTCTGTATTTTTGACTCTGGAAAGAGTTTAGTCACTCTGGGTCTCGATTTGTTATTATTTAGTGTGGCTGTTCTATTACTCTTAATATGGTAACTCAGGAACTAGCAGGCTTGTGTGGGCAGGTCAGGACTCAGCAGTGCCTGAGAATAGTACTTACAGGAGGAGAAACCAAGGGAAAGTAATTACTATAATAGAACGTGTCCAGAGAGGGAGCTTGACCTTTCAAAATACCATGAGTAGCAGTGGATGCTCCAGTTGTTGTCTGAACTAGTAATGAGCTACATGTCCCCTACCAGGCTAAACACCCTTTTGGAAAGAACCCCTACCAAGGAGGAAAGTGAGGGATTTATGTCTGCTGAGTTAATGCAGGACACACAGTTGTTTAGAAGTCCAGAATTCGATGTTGAAGAAGAGAAAAATAATGTATAATCCTAAGAGAAACTAACGTATATTCAGAAGTATAAGATTGGTTAACACTTAAATTGTTAAAACTGAAATGCTCCGGGTAAGGAGAAATGACAAGTGTCTTTCTGAATACAGCTCTGGACACACTTTAATAAGACAGCTTCATTCACACCCCTGTCCAGGTCAATTTTCTCATGATCATAAGGCCTCATTCAAGATCTTCAGGGCACTCCTGTCAATCTTCAATTAGACTTTTATTTGTGAGATTCAGGTCTGTTTCTCCTACCATAAGAACAATGGTCTTTGTTAGTTTCTGTTTTCTGTTATGTCCACTGGGCATCCTGGATATAGTAGACACTCAATAAATGAATAAAATTACCTCTTACAGAAGACCTATTGTATTACATATCAGTGATTGTCAAATTTTAACAGTCATTCTAATCGCCTGATCACTTAGCTAAGAGGCAGGTTTTGATTCAGTGGTTTGGGGTGGGCTGGAGTAAGATTCTACAGTTCTCCAACAAACTCCTGAGTGATGTAGATGCTGCTGGACCACAGGCCACACTTTGAAAAGGAAGGGGTTGACATTTATGGGAAAACATTGGAAAGCTTTGAAGCTTAATGACTTATCCAGTTCACCCAACAGGTTAGGAGGAAACCTGGATTCTAACCCTGAACCCTAGACTCAGGCTTGCCCTGAGTTCTCAACTGTGCTGTTTATTATTGTCAACTACAGTCATTCTTAAATGTGACCACACAATTCCCCTGTTTTTCAGAATTGTGCCTGCTTTTCTTGACTCCCGAAAATATTGCAAAAGGAACTTGCATCATCTGCCCCTGACTCAGGAGAAATGCAAGGTATCATAAATAGATGGTTGTTACCTTTTTAGAGATAGTACATTACAGGGTGGCATTAATTTTTCTAGACTTTAAATAAATTAAATAGCTCCATCAGTCATAAATTCAGGTTGGAATTCTCTGAGCACAACATAGATCCTTGGACTGTGATGAAAGACAAAGTCACTTCCTTTACCCTTCATAGCAAAAGATACCTCAGCAACAGCACCCAGAAGCAAGAAGAAGGAGGAATGGTGAGACCAGAGATAAGAATTTAGAAATGAGGGCAAATTGCTCAGGGCTAATACTTTCAAATGTGAAGATTTTAATGGATGCTAATTATATATTGGTCTCTGAAATATCAGTAATAAACAGTAGAAGAAAATATAACAGTTTAACCTCATCAGAAGTCCCTCTAGCATTCTTGCAGCAGTTTGTGTGAGTGTACACATGTGTGTGTGCATGTGTGTGTGTGTTTGTGTGACTCATACTAGAACATGGCTGCCATAATGTACCATATGTCTTTTGGTTTCTACCGGGTGGGTTTTACAAGAAAGAATAGGCAGGGTTTCATTTTTCCCAGCTGTAAAGATGCAAAAACTTTAAATTAAAAATAACCTTTGAGCTCATTCCTTGCATAATTGCTATCTTGTTTTGCTAATACTGTGGCTGAATTGTAACTTGCTGAAGCCTTAGGGATTTGCATGCTGGTTATCCTCTGAATTTGCATTGACATGGTTTTCAGTCAAGTGCGTAACTAAATCCTGTGGCCATGAGCAATGCTGGCAGTATTTGCATTGAAAATCAGTAGGAGATTAGAGGAAGAATGGCTGGGTGCAGCCTCTCTAAATAGATTCAATGATGAAAATTTTGGGTCTCTCAAAATGCCTAAGTGACTGTGGCTGCTGAGCGTCTACTCACATCAAAAGACCAAAACAAGAGACAGCGAGGGGAAAACAGAAGAGAGCTTCCACAATATAACACGTATTTTGAAACGACCATTTGCCAGCGTTTTTTTAAAAAATGAATATTTTGGAGGAAGTTTAAGGACATACTTGCTGAAAATAAAGTTTCTGATGCAAAAACAAAAACATCATTTTGTTTTCTTGTCAGGAGCAAAATGTGCAAAGGCCAGAATGAGCTGAGCTTCTTTCATGATGTCCTCAAACCGGCTTAGGAAATATTTTAAAGGCAGCCAGGGAGATATTGTGTAAAGTAAAAGTAAGTGAACTTTTTTATAGGCTGGGACTTGTTCTATTTATACATTGCTTCTATATTGCAATTTGCATCTAGTGAGCTTATACTCAGGGCTAAACAAGGACAAAAACTTTGACCTCAAACCAAATGAGTTGTTAAACTCAGACTGTGATTGTAACAACTGCTTTTACTTAGCACCACAGACTTCCGATTTGAGAGCTCCTCCAACTGAAAGCGAAAACATTTGGGAGTGTATTCAGATTAATCCACTGAAGGAAACTAAGTTCCTAAGAAGTTTAGGGACATTTCCAAAGCTACATATTAGCCACTAGCTAGCATTTGTAAATCAACTTGCTGCCAACAAGAACATGGAAGAGATGATAATTTTTTAATGAAAGGATTATATGAAAACGATGGCATGACATTGATGAGGATTCCTATCTTTTTGTGTTTACTTTTCTTATGATTGTTAACATGTTGTGAGAACTGGGTTAGGAGTGCAGGGTTCCAGAAAATTACTCTATTGTTGGGATGGAGCCTGAGTTCAGGTGCAGTTAGAGAGTAAACACACAAAAAAACAGGCAGTCCTTGCTCTCACTTAGAGAAACACATTTAAATTGGTTTGTGGACCAGGTATGAAAGCACGTTCTTGTTACCCATGCATGATGCCTGTGGTTGCCGTTCTAGGTCATAAAGCAGCAAGAATGGCTAAGCCCACAGAGTCAAAGCAATTGCAGGTAGTTCCTGGAGATCCCAGATATGATTAAACAGGAAAAGCCACAATACTTAAGGTCTATACAAATTTGTAATACAAACAGTTTAGAGAGCTTGGGATATCTCAATAACTCTAGACAAATAATGTTTGTATGAAGAAAGAAAGGGTTTTTGCAGAAAGTTATGTCACTACAATAATGCTTATTGTGATAATAAAGCTTATTCTGTTATGAAGTCATGGTACAAAAAATACACACAGTTATAAAGGATAAAATAACAATATAAAATACCGTAAAGTAGCACCTCAGTAAGCTACAGAAAAGGAATAAAAGGATGCCTCAAGACTTTAGAAGGCTGAGGAAGATTTAGAACATTCTTTTGCGGCCAAGTTCAAACTGCTATAATAGAGTTCAATTGCCTATTCATGTTTCCTCTTTCAATTTTCTTGATCCTCTTTGGTTTCTGGACAAGTCTGAAGAAGAAGAAAAAAAACCACCATTTTTTAAAGAGAAGAAAGCACATTCTCCTTTCTTGATGATTGACTTGCCTCATTTCACATTTTTGTTTTCACCAGCGGCCATGGATTTGTGCTGGAGGACTAAGCTGATAGTATAAACCTGTGGTTCTCATAAGTATCTCCAGACTGCAGTATCAGCATCACATGGAAACTTCTCAAAAGGCATATCAGAAACTGTGGGGACAGAACCCAGCAGTCTGCTTCATAAAGCCCTTCAGGTGATTCAGGTGCATTCTAAAGTTTGAGAGCTATGGTTATAAACTGAGGCTCCTAAAGTTTTTATAATCGTGGGAGTTTTCAGTTTATGCTTTTCTTTAAAAAAAAAAAAAAAAAAGCTATATCAAATTCATTAAAGTAAATGATAGTTGATATTCTAAAACCGAAGCTAGGAGACGTTTATGAGGAAGAAAAAGCATGCCATTTAAATAGTTTAAATAATTATTTTGCTATAAATTAAATAAATTCTGGGCTAGGCTAATAGTTATTCTTTATAAATATTTGAAAATGTTTGCCCTGATTTTTATGGAACTAGATATTTTTTGTAAAATGCTTTTATTACATAAAGAATATATTCAATAAAAATGAATTTAATAAAATGAAAATTGATTTAGAAGCTAGTCTCCCAAATTTCAATTTATTTAAAATATACCAGCCTTTCCTCACTCCCTTCATAAGTTTAGGTTGTCTGGAAGCAATGGTGCATTGTCGTTAACTATTGAAGGAATGTCATAAAGTATTGAGCACTCTGAAGTTTCAGTATGAAAGTATTCAACAAAATTAATGTTTTCACTTTGTTTTACCAGTGTTTCTCTGCATGTTTTATTCTTTCCTGAGCTGATATATACATAGATGTATGGATGATATATACATATTTACCTATTTTTTTAATATACAAAATGCTCAACACACATGGAAATATTTTTAACTTAATTTTGATGTAACCATCATTCAAACATAAAATATAGATGATGGAGTAAAAGTCTCCAAACAAAGATCTACAGAATAAAATAGTTTTCTAATATCATCCACAATTCTTGAAGTGAATAGGTTGAAGTAATAACTTCTCCCTTTCCTTGTTTAGATTTTAGCTGCCACGGTGAGATCTCGTATGAAAGCTGATAGTGGAGGCATTGTGGGAAAGAAGCATTCATTAGGAGACATTCGGTACATGAGGTATTTTCAGTAAATTATATTTTGTTATAAAATTCCCCATGCTCTTTAACAAGCTTAACAGGTTAAAGTGATTTGGATCTGCATTGTTTTAGTTTCCTCTACGTTCAATTAACACAACCATCCATTGATGTCATAAATACATAGAAGTCCATGTTGGATATAGATAAAAGCCTATATATCCATTCAACTGGGATTGCAGGCAAAACAACAATGAAAGCTTTATTCTTGGAAAACATAATATTTTGCTACGTGTGAGTGCGTATGTGTCATATATATGGTATGTATGTAACATATATTTACATGATTTTTTACAATTAAATTGCTTTCGATTTTCAAGAGCTTCTGAAAGATTTTTCTATTAAAAGCTAAAGCAGATGGGTTTTATTAAACTACCCAGACTCTCTCTAATCATCTGCCTTGCCCAATCTGAGGGGAAAAGGGCAGATATATGAGGAATCTATTCCTCTCTAACCCTCTCTGCTAGGCATCTGCTAAGACCTCATTCATCACTGTGAAAGCTGTGAATGGATAGCTATGCAATACCCCAAGGTCTCATTGGGAGTGGTGCTGTAACGCCTAACCTCTCCTCTGGTAAGGCAAAAGCAACATGTCCTTTTGTCAAACTGTCAGCAAACACTTCTCTCTTGATACAGTTTGCTCAACCCAACCTTCTGCAAAGTCAACTGGCCACAAATGTTTCATTTTCAAGAAAATCCCCAATGGTTGCCTTGATGTGGTTCTCACAAATGAGTACTTTTGCCTCTGTGGTAGCTAAGAGTGTGTAGGATTTGTTTGCCTACAGAGGGGGTCACACTATTTAGCAAACAAAATGCCTTTCAAATTTGGTTGTCAAATTATACTATCAGGCCATGTGGGGTACATGGCTGCTTGATAAAATCAGCCCCAAATATCTTCTTTATTTATCTTTCTAAGAATGATAGACGATTATTCAATCATTCACAGTATCCTAGAACTGCTACTCTCCTGGCAGACTTGAGGAGTAATGATTGTAATATAAGCAGCCAGACACTAGTCCCTCTCTCCCATTTCACTCCTCAAGTGAGACTCAATGCTAATCTAGTGTTAACTATATGGCCCATACTTACTTTCAATAGCGAACACCATAACTTTTCAATCAAATGAAATTAAGGCTAGAATTATCATCCACTTGTTAATTACAGTGTGAAATATCTCAGTCACTTTGTTTTTAGAGGTGGCATGAAAATTGTGAAAGACAGACAATGGCTTTTGTTATGCAGGGTGCGAAGTGGTCCATTAAGCCATGGAAACTTCTTCCAAGCAACTGTATTCACCCTGACTCCCCTCATAATTCCAGCTCCTAGTTGTTTAAAGATTAAGATGCTTGAAAAATTATCATGCACAGAGACACATGAAATCTATAAGGAATGATGTCACATTCCAGTTGTCTATAATCTCATACCCTTTTATCTCTGCCATGATTACTTAATGCACATGTCCTGATTTTGTTCAATTGCTTTGATTGCTGGCCATCCACACACAATGAAATGATTGTCCTATACGGAATTAATGAAAGACTACTATGCTTTAATCACTAAATCAAATCCTGTCTGATCTGTGAGCTCTTTCTCCATTATTTCACTGAGATGGTACTATAGATGTTATACTCCTAGAATTTATAGGATGGTTCCTAAGCCATGCTGGTCAGAATTCTATGTCATTCTACCTTCCGGGTAATGGAAAGAAACAGGGACATCTAGCAATTAGAGGCCTAAATCTTGCTCACCTGCTTCAACTGGCATGACAATCCTTTATTTTTCTTTGTTTAGATGAAGCTTATATCTATATACCACAGCTTTCAGAAAATTATAAATCTAAAATAAAATGAATCAAAACAAACACTTCCTCCCCCTTGCTACATTATCAATGCCAAAAAGTGACATTTTCCAAAAGTCCTTTTATTCCCCAAAACTACTTTGTCTGTAATCTGGTGAATGGATAAATGACATGCTGTTATGTGGCTTCATATTATGCTTGGTGTAAGAAAGAGTAAAATTTTTTTTTAAATAGATACTGTGGAATAACAGAAAGATAATAGGCTGAAAGTTAGAAAAGCTAACTTAAGCCTGTAACTAGTTTGATGTGCTAGTTCTAGATATGGGGTGAGATAATCCTATTGATGATGAAATTCTAATTAAATTGGTAATAATTACGGTAATGCCAAAGTCAAGCACTGCTTCATGAAGACAGTAATATTATGGTTAAGAATTTGGGCTTTAAAGCTAGACTGCTCAAGTTAAAATTCTGGCTATGATTTGCACATTTGATCTTGGACAAATTATATAATTTTCCTAAGCCTCAGCATCCCTATATGTAAAATGAAAATAAAAATTGGACCTCTCTTGTGACATTGTTGTTAGAAGAATCAATTCACATATAACCTGCAGAATCACCAGAAGAATTAAATAAGGAAATTCTCTAAACAACATACAGCACTAGGCAGGAAAGATGTAACTCAAGTCCTCTTAATGTTTATAATTTTCTACACCAAGAAAATACAGATAAGGAAAACTCAGTGCAAGTTTTTCAGCTACACATCATTTCAGAATTCTTAGAAGAGTACCATAATTATCATACTTTATATGGCTTTGCATTAAAACATAAAGTCAAAATCATGATTATTACTATCAATATTAACAAAAATGGCTGTAGCAGTATCTTCCCTGACTGCTTACCCAGAAGTAATGTATACCTATTTGTATTTCTGGGCCATTCAGTAAAAGTTAATATTATGACATATATTCTTTATTCCTATATTCTCTTTTTCGCCTTGAGGTAAGTATCCTAAGAATAGGCTTTCAGGAAAAAAATCCATCCAGATTTGGCTGGAATTTTCTATTTTAGCACTAACAGTTCTATGCCCCTGTACTCATGAGGTGTGAGCAAACCGGAAAAGTTGATTGGTTCCTTTCAGGTCTCTTTCTCTATCCTCAAAATGTTTGGTATAGTTTTTTACATGTAAACAATGCTCAATTAGCATCTATTGAATTAAAATAAACTTAGTTGGACCCCATCAAAATCCGCCTATCAGTTCACCATGCACCAGGGGTTTTCCTTGACTGAATAACCAAGGAAAATATCCTGTGCTTATGTCATTGAAAAATTGCCAAATGAATTGATATAGGTTTAGGAAAGTCAAAGATTGAAAGAGAAAGTAAATCCTATAGTGCAATAAAAGTAAACTGTCCAGAAAATTTTAACATACAGTAATTAAATGTCTTATCTATTGAAACACATGGGAGAGGTTGATGCTAACTAGCCAAGTAGTAGTACATTAAATTAAGTATCTCTAATTGGCATTAACTTTTATTTTAATGAGGCAGTAGTTGTATGTTTAATAAATACTAACAGTTTATTAAAATGTAGTGATGGGCCATAGGGTAAGGATTTATAAAATATCTTTCTTATTTAAGGATTCAAAATGTTTTAATAAATGATACTTGTTAAAAATCATACATGAGTAAATGAAGACATTAAATATTTCTGTCTTAAGAAAAGCATGGGTAATGACCTCTACTAATTATTAGTGCTAATGCATACTAAGGGAGTTTGCTTCGTTATTCATCTTTTGAAATCCCGTCAATGACTGCTTGGTCTTGGTAATCCCTTGAGAACTAATGTAAGCTTGAGACATTCACACTTTGCACTCCGAGCTTTAGTGATAGCGCATCAAAGGGGTAGAGGTTCATAAGTCATAGTTTTTGCTCCAGTCCCTGTTAGAAATATCAACAGAACATACTTTCTGAAGAGTTTTAAGTACTTCTAATCACTGTTGGAAACAGGAAGGGCAGAGTTATTGTGGGAAAAAAAAAAGTAAAGAAACAACATCGAACTTCAAAATAAAAAGAAGAAGAAAGAAAAATGCTAGTTTTGCATTTGACTAAGGTTAGGATTTCTTTTTTCCTCCTACTTACTCATTTAACCACTCCGTGATCCTTGTGAGGACACAAAGTCAAATAGACTTGTCTTCGTGCACTTCTGTACTCTGGGTGACTTTTCTAGGCTCAGAGCTCCCACTGACTTCAAAGACAGGAAAGGCTGTGGAAGAAATCCACAGGGTGCTGAGGGAAAAAGGCTGAGAACAAAGCATGCAGTTTAATCATCTGAAATGTTGCATCGTTTCTTCATAATCATCTGATGGGCTCAATTAAGTTCTATCTTTAGTATTATATAGCAGATCTATTGTTTTATATAGGTGAAATGGAAACATCTGTATGTTCTCAAACATCTAAACCTCCACTAAAAATAATAGTTCTGAATATTTTGTTTATATTAGTGACAAATCAGAAAGACATTAGGGATATGGCCCCCTTTCTGCTTTATGGGTCCAAATAAGACCTAAAATGCCTGGGCAGGATTCTTAACTTTGATGGAAACTAATTAGGTCTAAGTAGAAGCCTATAACACGTTCACATTCATTTGACCAGCACTTATTTGATACAGAGATCTGATTGGCTGAAAAAGAGGAAGAGGCCATAGACATGGAGAAAGTCAGGATAAGGTTTGCTGAAGCATCAGGAGACTGCAATTGAGTAATAGTTTTATCACATTAACATTCTTTCATGTGTAAATTTTTTGCAATCATTTTCCCATCTCTCCTACCCTCCTATCTCCAATTACTTTATACTTGACCTACATTTAAAGGTGGAAAAGACTAAATGTATGCATTTTTTCTTAAAGTGCCTCATTCAAAGTGAATTACTCAAAATGTCTATGTATTTTATATCACATTTTTGCATTAAAAAACAATTGTCATCTTAACTTGCTGTTTTCAGGTCCCACATCTTATTTCAACTTTTTTTTTTGTTTGTTTGTTTCTCTACTGGCTGCATGTCGACCATTTAAAAACCCTACTGTCAAACACCATTTCACAATATAATTTCTAATATTTCCACTAACAGTTCTACATCTCCGTGTGAATTCTTTACCTGAACATCACATTTATGTTCTCCTTCCTTCTAAAAGTCTAATAATGAGCCTTGCAACGGTGTGACTAATTTCTTCCAGAACTTGTCACTACCCAGCACTCACACTAAATGTTATACTATTAGTACCTGAGCAGCTCTACATTTACCATCTAGTAACTGATACTTATCTTCCTCACCAGAGTAGAGACTTAGTTGTCATGGTCTGATTTCTGATGATGGTAACACAGATTCCTTAAGAAGCCCTTATTCTTGATACAACATGTTAATAAATACTAATTGAGAGACTGTAACATAGAATAAGCAGTAAGCCTATAATCGTGGCTTTTCTCCTGCACCTGCTCCTGTATTCTGATTACAGAACCCAGGGTCCTATAAAATGCAGTATGCTGTATGCTGTACCCACAGGGTAAGCCAGCTTAGCTAGTGGGAGCCACTGTGGGTTAAATCTGGCCACACCCATTCCTTTCCTCTTGTTTATGACTGCTTTCACCTAAAACAGCACAATTGAGTAGTTCCAACAGAGCCTATATCGTGATCCACAAACGTTAAAATATGTACTATATGGCTTAAGAAAAAGTTGCCAACATTTTCTCTAGCTAAAAAACAGTGATAAATCCTAAGATCACGTTTCTATCTCAGTTTACTATTTCCTGTCCTTTCCTTTCTCTGTAAAATATGGTGGCCAACCCAGAAGAAATCTCAAGATCTCCTTTAACTTTAACTTAGAGCAGGGTTTCTGAATTTGGGGTTCATGACTGAGATTTTCTTGTGAGGCTACCTTTCTTTTTGACTCTCGTATGTGTATCTGTTTTCTGGAGCAGCACAGATTGAGTGGTTAAGAATACCATTTAGATTCAGATGGTTCCAGTATTTGAATCCAAGTTTTAATACTTTGCCTGTGTGAGGTGTTATGCAGGTTACTAAGACTTTCTAAATTTCACTTTTTACATCTGAAAAATAAATGAAGCTGTTGACATCAACTTGAAAAGACTGTGAGGATAAAAATAAATATGATATTGTATATAAATTTCATAATGCACATAAAATATACTCACTAACAGCTCCTTGTCGTTAGTTGAGAAATCTGTTAAATACTTAATAACAGAACAAGCTTACTTGCCACCCTTGTCCCTGAATCAAACTCAAGCTAAGAAAATCTAGCCATTGTAATGAGACCAAATAAAGTCTTACTGACCTATTTAAGAATGAAATGAACACTGTCTATACGTTCATGTACACTAGAATAATGAGGTACAGTAAAATGAACTGAATAAAATGTAGCTTCGAAGAATGTATATTAACTCAAATGTCTGGCTTTTTTCTAAGAGCAGCCACAAGTAAATTCTGATAATTTCTGTAACCATATAAACCAGTATCAGAGCATTAACATTTTTAAAACATTTTATTTGTATACGGCTATGATGATTTCACTTTGACAGAAAGTAGACAAAACGGAATAGTCTGTTGGTTCAACGGTGATTCAAAGAAAATAAATCAATCAAATAAATTTTCTAGGAATCTGCTGAATTCTTTTAAGCATTATAAAGCATATATATATATGTATATATATATATTTATATATGTATGTATTTATATATATATAAAGATTGAAAACATATGAATTTAAATAGCATTTTTTTGACCAGAGAATAAAACTGAAATGATAAATTTAGTTTTAGAAAACATATCTGCTTATTTTACATCATTTCCAATCTGAAGTGGTACCAGCAGTGTTGGGAATGACAGTACATATGTTATGACTATTTGAATTTCAGAAAGCCTTTGGTTAAATTCTGCATAATTGGTTCCTGCTTAAGATAGACCCTGCAAGAATCCAGGAGGAGACATGGGAGTAGATAAAGAATGAGTGGAAGAAACAAAAAACAGACACTCCTGGTAAGAGAAACCATGTCCATTCTTGGGGGAAGTATTAAGAGGGTCCCACATGGAGCAGGGCTTAGATCTTGGCTGCCTTTTATCTGAATAACTGATTCAGACAGGGGGATCAGATTTAAGTGGTTACATTTGCAGATGCTGATTGGAAGACAGTGAATGCAGAGACAGTTGCCAGAGAAATTCGGAAGGCACGGATGTACTTTATTATAGCACAGGGGACCAGCACATGGCATTTAATAGTCATAAACACATTACACTCAGAATTTATTTACATAAAAATGCAAGGGAAAGAACCACGAAGTAGATTCTTAAAATATATACACATATGACACAGCATCAAATAAATATCTATAGAAGCCTGAATTTGAGGTTTTTCATACTTTACACTCCAGGGTCTTAATACAAGAACCAATTATGTTAAGCTATTTAGGTTAAAATGATGATGTTACTTTGAGGATAAGTGGAAAATTAAGATAGATTTTAGAATCTTTTATATTTTAGATGTAAGTTCAGAGTGCTATAAACAAAGCAGCAATGCCATTCTGATTAGTGACTATCCCTCTACAAGTCAATATGAAAAATAAAATAAGAGAGAAAGTGCACACTCAATGCAGTGACATAATCACAAATCTGTAAATATAAATATTGGGGAATAATATGGGTCTGAAAAGTTTGAAAACATGACTGACAACTGAATGAACGAATGCTGGGCTGGTGCTAGAATGTTCTTTGTTTTCACTTTGTCAATTTAGAAGTAAGCTGACAAAAATTACCCATTCTTCTAAAATAGTAGCACATACAAGTACCATCGCTCTAATTTCAATTTAGAGAAAGCAAGTTCATCATTTCCATTACCAGCTTTCAAAATCAATGGAAAAATGCAACTAACAGGAAGTAAATGATTTTCTTAGAATACACAATCATAGTATATGAACAATCAGATGATTCACAATGATTTTAAAAAGAAAATGTACATATTGCAGCACACAATGCTATTTATGCTCTTGCTTAAGTGATTGTTCAAAATACTCCAGGGTAATGACACAATCCTTGCTTGTCACTGTGATTGATCATCTAAGTATGAAAAACAGAATGAAGAAAGTCATTAGACAAACATGTTCAAATCAAGACCTTGAGACAGAGACCTGAATTTTTAAACTGATCAGCTGATGCTCATAAAAATAACCAGAAATGATCAGAGAAAAGAAAACTTGAGATCAGATTAAAGGTCTGCAATAATTTTCACAAACATTGGTTCACTTCAGAAATGGTCCTATACAATCCAGCTCGTTAAACATATTTTCTCCTTAATTTTGAGCAAACAATATTACAGGCAACAATCAAATTCCCTAAATTCTCTACATGGAGAAATAAGACCAGACCTAGATAGCAAATAGGTATTATCTTTCTTGCTGTTTCTCAGGAATGTGTTAGAAACATTTTAAGGTTATTTTTAGGCTCCTTAATAAAATAACTTCTTGGATAATTATCACTGTTTCTTGGAGGGAATGTTGGTAGGCTCTTTGTTATCTTGGAGTTAAGTGTACAACTTTTAAATTTGCAAATTCTCCTTTTATTACTATTTGTTAGAGAAGAACTGGAGTAAGTGTTATTTCTCTGTAGGACTATTGGCTTGTATCGACTCAAAAACTTAACCGGCCCAGCTCCTCCTAGTTTCATGTATTTTCAGAAATACCACTTTTCATTGGAAAACTAGAGCTCTGTGAATTTTTTATGTTAAAAGGTGATATTTATCTGTTCTCTTTATGTTTCTCTTATTTCAAGAAAAGCAAATGTTGATCTGTCTCTGATATTAACTATAACACATATATGATGGGTGATATAAAATTAAAAGCATACAGTAATAAGAGTTAACACTTATTGATGACTTAGTTGTTTCTCAGGTGCTGTGGAACTATCTTATGTCCTTTAACTTATTTATATTCAACAGGTCTTGAAAGACACTTATTGTCACTGTTTTTCTGGTGAGGAAATAGAATCTTAGTGAAGTTATGTCACTTGTCTAAGGCAATATCTGGTCTAGGACTTAAACCTAATTGGGCATGATTTTCAGAGTCCACATTAAGGAAGACAATGAAAATCAAGTATACCTGAATTAAACAAAAATATTTACTAAGTGCTTATTGTGTGATAGGCATTATTTTGAACACTGGGAAAAACATAGTGAATATAAGAATTACTATAATGTGCAACATATTTTTCAACTTACAATAAAACAGTGTTTGCAAGTCTGAGCAGATAGACTGCAGTGGATGGTCGAAATCATTAACCAAGGAGAATTAGAATGGCTATCAGATGGTTTCTTTTGTTAAATGCAATTTTCTGAAATGAAGCCAAAGTATATCAAGGCATAATGTACTAGGTATGAATCCTCCCACAACTTACATTTTTTATGAGGCTTCAGAAAATTAAATAGATATAGAATGAATACTATGCTACCAGAAATGTGCTTGACGTACAATTTCCTAGAGAAGGTTGCCTTATCTCCAACCTGAAGTCTAAGAAGTCTATGCACCCTGAGGATGCTAGACCTGTTAGAGCAGATTATAGAGGCTCTGAGGTCCTATTTGATTTTCTCTGGCTTTAAATGATGTCTCTATTGCATCATGAAGAAACTAAAGTACAAATACTTGGATCGATACCCCACCCCATAAAACTGGTGGATTCTCGAATAGACTGAAATTTATTAGAGATCACACAACCCTAGTGTTTAAAGTTGGTTACATGAGCTTTCCTCTTTACCATACTCTGAAAGGAAGATTTTACAACAGAAAGTCTAAATAAGGAAGAAATCCAGATGTTAAGTATTATTTCATACATCTTTCAGTAAAGGAGGGGTAAGCACTTATTAAGACAACATTGCTTTTATTTCAGCTTTTAAAATTTTGTTTAGCCTAATACAGCTCCATATAAAATCCCAGTATCTGCATGCAATCTATAAACAAGACAGGATATTTTATCCTATATTGTCTTAAAAGTCTTGCTAGCTTCTATTTATTCTTCTTTCACATGGCTATTTTGTATTTAGAATTCGTCTTCTCATGTGGCTATAGGTCTGATGTATTAAAATAGCACTTGATGTATTACTGTGAGATCTAAGAGCGTTCGCATGTCTACTCTGTCCTTGCTTCCTTCCTTGGAATTTCTCTTGTGGTTTCTACAGTGATAAAATGAAGAACATTTGTAAAAATTTTCACAGAGACCATCAATTTGCAAAAAGATCCATGTCTTTGCTTTAGACATCAATGCAACCTTTGTAGATTTTTTTTAATGAAAAAGAATTGAGCCATTTCTAGTCACTGAATCTATAGCAGAAGTTACACTAAGGGTGTTTTTCTTTCTAGTTCTTCTCCATTGGAAGCTCCAAGTGCCTTAATTTGGCATCAGACCTTTCCAATTTGCCCAATAAAATTTACACATTGCTGACAAATGCAAGCAGGGACTGCTTTTTATTTGTTGGTTTTTTGCTTCTGATTTCATTAAATAAATTTTAGCCTTGTTCTGCTCTCTACACAGGCAAGCTGGTGATCAAAATCTAGGTAAATAAATTGTATACCTAGATTATTTAATAGAATCCTAATAATAATGCTACAGGTAGTCTTCTCAAGCCCCACAATCAATGAGTGGCAAAGCAAATTTCAAGCCAAGATCTCTCTGATTTCAAAAATCCCTATCTTGGCTACACCACTGCTCAAATTCTACCAGTTGATGAAATTTCATCCATGCACAGCTCACTCTTTCTACTCAGCTAAGTGCAAACCTGGGAATAGAGGGAGGTTTGTAAAGGCATGAATATTAAAAAGGCATAGTTTGTATTCTCACTGATATACAAATAATACATCAATATTGCTTACAAACGACTGTAAGGTAGGACAGAGAAAGTGGTAAACAACAAGTAATGTGTTTCTAACAAGCATAGTTTACTCAAGTCCCACAATCTGTATCATGTTAGAGACTTATAATTCGTACATCACAGGAAAATACAGTTGACCCTTGAACAATGCAGGAGTTAGAGGCAGCAATTCCTAACAGTTGAAATCCTTGTATAACTTTTGACCCTCCCAAAAACTTAGCTACTAACAGCCTACTCTTAACTGGAAGCCTTACCAATAACATAAACAGTTGAATAACCCCATTTTATATGTTATATATTATATACTGGATTCTTACAATGAAGTAAGCTAGATCAAAGCAAATGTTATTAAAAATATAATCAGAAATAGAAAATATATTTCCTAGTCATTAAGCGGAAGTGGATCATCAGAAATGTCTTCATTTTCATTCTCTTCATGTTGAGTAGGCTAAGGAGGAGGAGGAAGAGGAGAGGTGGATCTTTCTGCTTTAAAGGTGGCAGAAGCAGAGGAAAATCTGTATAAATGTGGACACATGCAGTTCAACCCTAAGTTATTTGAGGTTCAACTTACTAGAAAGTCAGCCATGAAAAATTATTAGTGACTCAAATAGTCTAAAATAGGATTTACTGTGTGTCTACATGCTAGGATTATAGAATTTCAGAATTAAAATACATAACAGATTTGCTCTGTTCCAATTCCTTCATTGTAATGTTGGAGGGCCTGTGACTAGAAGAGGCCCAAAACTGAAGAATGGTAAAATATCCTTATCTACAACCATAGGACAGGCTGTTCCCTCTTAATAAAGTGTGCTTTTTATTGACCAAACTTTCCTTCTCCATCCCTGACACACTCACACACACAAGGGCACACACACATCCACACACACATCCACGTCTTGCTTTTCTTCATAGTCACACATCATGAAAACACTTCCTGACATGACAGATTTGAAGATTTAAATAAGCAATATTTTCTTTCTTCTTTTTTTTTTTTTTGGAGACGGAGTCTTGCTCTATCGCCCAGGCTGGAGTGAAGTGGGGCAATCTCAGCTCACTGCAACCTCCACCTCCCGGGTTCAAGCCATTCTTCTGCCTCAGCCTCCCTAGTAGCTGGGACTACAGGCACGTGCCACTACGTTGTATTTTTAGTAGAGATGGAGTTTCACTATGTTGGCCAGGGTGGTCTCGATCTCTTGACCTCGTGATCCACCCACCTTGGCCTCCCAAAGTGCTGGGATCACAGGCGTGAGCCACCACACCCAGCCTAAATAAGCAATATTTTCTAAATGGCTTAGAAAGAGCAAGGAAATTTTATGAGATCAACACAGAAAAGAAACCACAGCAAAGAGCTAAAAGCTCTGCTAGAGAAAAACATACTCCTGTGAGTGTTTCAGTAGAACTCTCCTGCTTTCTTCGGATTAATTCTTTTGACACAACTTCCATAAAAAGTTGGGTCTATGAGTATCTCTGTTAGCCTAGAGGTTTGCATATTTAGAATTCAACTGTGGATTTCTGGCATCTATTCCAAGCAGCCTAATGACCTTGTTCTCATTTAGGTCATTGTTAATCAGTTGGAAAGATAGGGTGGCACCTAGTCAGTGTGGGGACAGTATGGTTTAAAAAAAAAGGAATAAAGAGCTGCCATAGTCTATTTGGTGTTACCATAAACAAATACCTGAGGTTGGGTAATTTATACCGAAGAGAGGTTTCTTTGGTGCATGGATCTGCAGGCTGTACAAGAAGCATGACATTGGCATCTGCATCTGGTGAAGGCTTCAGGCTGTCTCTACTCATGGCAGCTGCTAAAGAGGGGCCACCATGTTCAGAGATCACATGGCAAGAGAGGAATTGGGAATGGGGGTTGTATCAGGCTGTTTTCAACTACCAGCTTTCAGGAGAACATAACAGAGCAAGAATTCAGTCACCCTTAATGGATGGCATTAATCTATTCATGAGAAATCCTCCCCCAGGAAACAAACTGTTACTATTTGATCCCATGTCCAACATTGACATCAAATTCCATCATGAGGCATGGAGAGGACGAAGAAACCATAGAGGCAACATTTGGTAAATACAAGAAATCAGAAAATGCATTTGTATCAACTCACTGACAAAATCTTCTACCTTCCTCAGTAATCCTAGGTAGGTGTTGGTGTCTGGCACTCCGTGGTGTCGTATACTAGATGCCTCCTTCTGTTTAAATTCAAAATAAATGCAATCTTTGGTTCATAGATTTCTAATTTTTACATGTAAAAATAGGACAATGATAAATAAATGATAGCAATAGAAGCAAAGATGCTTTCTGTCTTTTGGAAGCTAATCAAAAGAGAAAGACATTTCAGATATTGTTTATTGCTCTCTATGATGTGATATGTATACCAAGATCTCTGTCCAATAAAATTAAATTCTTGTTCTTTGTAAAAAGAATTAATATCATCCTCAATCTGGGATCTACTTAATACCTAGTCGCTATGCAAAGTCTGGTTAGGGGAATACAATATCATCCTCCTTCAGAAGTCATAAATGTGAACATGCAACTCAGAGAGGCTCTCACTGCCAGGCTGTCCTCAAAGAGGCCAGAATAAAAATTTTCTCCTAATTGAATGTCTTTTTCTTAACATATACACATATAAATGAGCCACTACTGAGAGGGATTTAGAATTAAGAAACCTTTTCTATATGATATATTGGTATTCATTGATTTAATAATTTATTTAATAGATATTTAACATATGCCAAGCATGGAGGTAACATGTACTTTCATAAGAAATAAGAAATTCTGCTACTTGCTCTTAGGGCAATGACAATCAAAATAAAAGACCTATCAATAAACAAATAGTCCATTGTGACGTTACTTTAGGAATGTGCACAAAATTACACAGAAGTACAGAAATTGTTTTATCAAAATATCAAAAACTCTCTAGTTTCCTTTCTTCCCACTACACAAGATGTATATGTGAAAATATATCTATCTACATATTTCACATCTCAAATAAACTGTATAAAGAAGCTAAATATAGTAGTCACATTATCATATTCACTCCAGGAAGCCATTATTATCTCTTTTGAGATTTTGCTTCTTTCTCCAAATAATGATTTTCTTTTTTCTTTCTCTTCTTTTCCATCAACTATCCTTTTTCAGCAGAGTTACAGTGTTAAATCTGCTTTTCCTTTGGGAGACAGCTAAGCAAAATTTAACATGTTTTATATACTCATGATATTCTGAATTTTTACTTTATAATGGTTTTTAAACAGTAAAGTACTAATGAATTTGTATTTTACTTATTTACACTTTAGTTATTCACAATTTTTTACTTCCTAGAGAGTCATATTCCAGAAAAATATGTTTTTCAAAAATTTAGGGGAATATGAGAAGATTACAGGATTTTAGGAGATTGTTATATCCTGAATTTATGTATCAGTGTCTGCAGAAGGAAGTGAGACTTGTTAGAATGATGATATTCTGTCATTACTGAAGTCTGAGTTTGTTAACTTTTGTTTTATAAACTGTTGGGTTAAAGCAGAAATATATGTACATATGCATATATACCATATATTCATTCCTGTGTACATAAAATTTTCAACAACAAAGTCTGAAACAAAATGAGATTTAGAAAGGATGTTACTTGCCCTGTAGATCTGGAAATTTCTATGTAAGAAACTTAACTTGGGAATTTGCCTACTTATCTACCTATCTTATCTACCTACCTATCTATCTACCTATCTAATCTACCTATCTGCCTACTTAATTGCCTATCTACCTACCTATTTACCTACCTACTTACCTGACAACCTGTCTACCTATCTTACCTACCTATCTACCTACCTATCTACCTAGCTAGTCTACCTACCTTTCTACGTATCTACCTATTTACCTATCTACCTTTCTACCTACCTACTTACTACCTATCAACCTATCTAATCTACCTATCTACCTACATATCTACCTATCTAATCTACCCACCTATCAACCTACAACCTACCTACCTATCTACCTGCCTATCCACCTATCTACCTACCTACCTATCTACCTACTTATCTACCTAACTGCCTACCTATCTACCTACCTATCTGCCTGTCTATCTACCTGCCTACCTACCTACATATCTACTTATCTAATCTACCTGTCTATCTATCTTCCTATCTACCTCCCTATCTGCCTACCAACCTACCAGCCTATCTATCTATCTATCTATCTATCTATTTACTTCTCTAATCTACCTTCCTATCTACCTATTCACCTACCTACCTATCTAATCTACCTATCTGCCCATCTACCTATCTAAAAACCTATCTACCTACTTATCTATCTATCTACCTACCTATCAACCTATCTACCAATCTATCTACTTTGTCTCTATTATTCTTCTACCTCCAATTATGATTTGAGGGTGTGTCTTCAAATCTTTACCTCTGAAATAGAAAGAATATGTTCCTTTGTTTTGAATTAAGAATCAAAAGACTCTCTGATGGGATTTGATTGTCTTCTTTGCATTGAAGGTGTCATCTTTACCTCAAAGTTTCTACAAAATTTGAATATATGCCTTGTATATTATTTAGAGAATCAAAATTTTAATAATGCCCCAAAGCAGAAGGGTAAGTATCAGACTGCAGCTCCCAAATGAGTTAGTTCTCCATATGGTAGTGGCTTCTCATAGCATTGAAAGTCAATTAGAAAATAAACTTTGTCTCATATAAAAAGGGATGTCTGGGCTGGGCTGCTTGTGTGTGTGTGCACACATGAGTGTGTGTGTGTGTGTGTGTGTGTGTGTGTGTATTTGATGAAAACCAATATTGATTATTATCACTCTCAGGCACATAGGTAAACAGCAGAAAATAGTCAATGAGTTCTTATTGTAAGATAATATGAGAATTTTTATTTCAAACAGTTTATTTACTTTCTCCTAGGTCATCCAGTTACATATAGAAGAGCCAGAATTTGAATTTATGCTTGTTTTTATCATTGTATCCATTTTGATTTATAGTATTTGTTGTAAAACTATATTAATTTCTTTTTATGAAACCTAAAAAAATTGCCAAATGCATAGAACACACATAATATTTTAAATACGTAAAAGGAAAAAGATACAGTTACTTTTCAAATACTTTATATATAAATATGTGCCTGTGCTTAGATTGGTGTTTAATTTGTTTTTCTATTATGAATGTTCTTTTTTCTTTGATTTTTGTCTCCTCAAATTCCTTATGGAGCCATAGAATTTCTTCCCTTTTTAGGTTTTACAGTTCCCTTTACTCTTTAACATGTTTACATACATTTAGTTTTTATCCATGTTCATTAAATTGAAATGAAAAAGAGAAGATTATTCAAACAGGTACCAGCAAATTAAAATAAACATGGTTTACATTATTCACTCATTTATGTGCAAGTATCTCCCTCTGGATTTAAATTAGCTAAGAAGAAACACAAATTGAAAATGTTTATCAGACACTGTCACTTAGAGCTGAAAAATGGAGATGTACATTTCAGTAAGGAGACTTGGCTTATGTTTAGTTCATAGAAGAAATACATTCCTTCCTACTGCATTAAGTATTGTGATGTGGATTTTATACAGAATCTTTCTTTGTGTCACAGACCAGGAGTACATTAACTCCCCAGAAATTTTTTTTAGTGAAGAGTTTTAAAAACTTAGTTGCATCACATCTTGGAGATGATGCAAGCATTTAAACATAATGAACATATCTACTACTCTCTGAATAACTAAAGAATCTATGGCTCACACCTGTAATCCTAGCACTTTGGGAGGCCAAGGTGGGTAGATCACCTGAGGTCAGGAGTTCAAGACCAGCCTGGCCATCATGGTGAAACCCCATGTTTAAAAAAAAAAGTAAAAAAACAAAAATAAATAAAAAGAATCTAGTAATGGAAGTGACCAGTCACAGAGACAACTCACCCATGTCTCTGTTGACATCACATTCTTACTGTTGCTTCCTCACTCTATTCTCCAATCACTCTCTGTTCCTATTAGCAATTTACCATTTATAAGATGATTTAGCTAGTTTCATCATCTCCCACAAGGAAACTATGAATTCATTGAGAGTCGCAACCAAGTGCTGGTTTTTATTATTTGTTTGACTCTTTCTACCCATATTTGTATGCTTGAGATGCAGTTGACTATCATATATTACAGAATGTTGATGCATGGGTTACCTGAATGAATGGGTGAATCACAAATTGAGTGAATAAATCTAGATGTCTTATTTTGTATAATGTCATGATCATCTGGAATATGGTATGATATGTTGAAAACACCACTAAAATTTCAGGTTACATTCTGGAGATAAACTGATTGTAACCAAAAAGTGCATTTGCGTTATGTATTAGGGTCTTCTGAGTTTGGTGAGTCAAACATAGAGACACTGTGTTTAAAAAGTATGATAAAAACTGAACAGAGCCATCTTAAAGAATTGAGATAAATTATAGATGCCTCTCATTCATCATTAGCAGTGTATAGACATCTCTTTCTTATTAGCTTTCTCTCTAACTTTTTAATAGCTGTGTGCTCCAGTTACTCTCCAGAGCTAAGTATTCAAATTTTCAAAAATGCTTTGTGGTGGCTCACACCTGTAATCCCAGCATTTTGGGAGGCCAAGGCAGGCAGATCACAAGGTCAGGAGATTGAGACCATCCTGGCTAACAAGGTAAAACCTTGTCTCTACTACAAAAAAAAAAAACACAAAAAAAATTAGCCAGGCATGGTGGCATGCGCCTGTAGTCCCAACTACTTGGGAGACTGAGGCAGGAGAATCACTTGAATCTGGGAGGTGGAGGTTGCAGTGATCCAGGATCACTCCATAGCGCTCCAGCCTGGGGGACAGAGCAATACTCAGTCTCAAAAAAAAAAAAAGGTTTTAGTTCTGATATGATGTTAATAAACCTAACATTATGAATCAAAATTTAAAACTTCATGGAAAGTTTTAAAGAGCAAAATTGACTCTAAAAAACCTAAAATCACTATATAGAATCTGACCATGAGGTAATTGCCTAGGGTGCAGATAAAAGTAACTTAAAATAAGTGTGGATGGCATAAAGAAAATGTATTTCTAGGATAGTATTTATATATGCTAATGAGAAATTAGAACATATGGCACAGAAGTAATAATACAGCATGTGGCTAAGGGTAATTTATAAAAATTAAATAACAGAAAAGCTAATTTACAGACTTCACTATAATTTCAGACTATCACAATGAAAAGAGACACTCAACTAGGACTCATTTTGGAAAACATGTACGATTTAACAAGCCAATGAAAAATCTGCCTGAGAATTCAGCTAGATAAAAATTGTAATAATGCATATAATGTAGCCAGGCTGACTACAGTCTTGTCTCTGCAGTGGTGGATTCCAGAAGACAATAGGAAAGGCCTATAATGTTTAAATGGGGAAAATGACCTCTCGTTTACAGGAAAAGAGTAACCATCTTGTTATACCTTTTTGAATGAAAAGATTCAACAGAAAAATCTCGTGGAAACCTAAGGAAGTTGCACATTCCCAAATTGGCTATCTGTCTAGAACTAAGAAAATGGTGTATTTAGTTCTCCTGGATGCATATCAGCTGTTTTCTTCCTTTTCTGTACCAGGCGGTTTCTATTTCATAGTCATAGTTTTTGTTTTTCAACAACTTTGGAGTGGCTGTCACCACGCTTTGGCATGGTTCTGACGTGAGATTCTGCTCTTATGTCACCTTTTGTGGCAGCTAACACCAGTAGCTGCCTGTATTCTTTTTTTCTTGGAGTCCTGGAGAGAAAATATGCATGGTCACTGGCCAGGTGGTGGCAAACATTCACCTTGGTCTAATTACCTAAGGAGTAAAGAGGAATACAGAGGGACCTGACCGTTCGGATTCTCCTACAGAGTTGGGAGGTAAGATACATTAAAAAAAAAAATATATATATATATATACATATATATATATATATACACATATATATATATATTTAGCATATAAATATTATGATGAGCCTAGTTTACATTCTGCAGAACTACAGCACTAATCTTTGCTCAATGATAGAGGTTTCAGGAAATATGTCTGAGATCCTTTAAAACGTGTTGAATTATCTAGGTCACTAAGTGAGAAGTATGTATAACAACACTAAAATGTTAAAATTGTGACATAAGAACATTACTTTTAGGCATTTAAATCAGTTAATGACTGAGATAAGTATTAAAAAATATAGCAGTATAAATCACATTGGTTGTATCTATGATAATTCTTTAATAACAAGATATGTTATACAATTAGTATACTAATAGAATAGTATTATTAATAGAATAATATGCAATGTTTTGGATAATTGGTTTTAATAATAAAGAAAAAAACAGGTTAAAGGGAAATATTATACTGCATACAAGTTAAATGTTTCCATTCTATTTTTATTATTTTTTTAATTTTAAATTATTGTAAACACATAATAGTTGGACATATTTTGGGGACATGTGATATTTTGAAATAAGCCTTTTTTTTTTTTTTTTTGAGTTGGAGTTTTGCTCTTGGTGTCCAGGCTGGAGTGCAATGGCATGATCTCGGCTCACTGCAACCTCCACCTCCCGGGTTCAAGCAATTCTCTTGTCTGAGCTTCCTGAGTAGCTGGGATTACAGGCATGCACCACCATGCCTGTCTAATTTTGTATTTTTAGCAGAGATGGGATTTCTCTATCTTGGTTGGGCTGGTCTCGAACTCCCAACCTCGGGTGATCTGTCACTTTGGCCTCCCAAAGTTCTCGGACTACAGGCGTGACCACTGCGCCCGGGCAGAAAGAAGTCAATTTTAAAAATTCTTTTTACTACACAGAGCATATATATTTAAAAATTATGAACATCTATTTTTTTTGCTTACCTCTATTACTTGTGAGAGCAAATGGGATTTATTTCCTCTAATATCTTTTCACTCTCTCACAGATCTCTTATTCTTACATCTTGAAAACGACAGAGGATGCATATTAATTCAGTAAAACTCAATCTTTCACCTTTGTTTTCTGTCTGTTAAAGAGAAGCTCTCTGTGTTTTGGACTTCAAGTTGGTAGGATATGTGATCAACCTATTGTTAGTTTGATCTGATCAACATATAGTGATGTTACCTAGAAATTATGTTAACATTTGAAGTTAGAGATGAAAAGACACTGATTCCTGCTGACACAAATTAAGCCTTTGAATTTAACCATGCTTGTGAATATGGTTGGGAGGTAAGAATTAGAATTGTTTGAAGCCAATTTGATTTGTATTTCTAGCATATGCAGCAATATGCATTCTAATATTTATACCAATGTTTCTCAAAATAATACCAAAACTCTTATGGATATTTTTCTCTTTTTTTCACATTAGTTCTGCCTAGGTAGGTCATCCTTGTTCCCATTATTTAGCTTAATTTAATTCCCTTATTTCCCTTTCAATAAGTTGTGAGATTCTTTCATGATAAATTTTTATTGGACACAGTAATTTTTCTGAAAGTCTTTCTTTTCAGAAATAAATCATATCGGTGAGATTTCTGTAACAAAATTAAAGTGGCTGGTTTTCATGAAGTTATGGCACTTTAATGCTGACCGGAATCATTTTAGAAGACCGGAATCACGCAGATGAGGTGTGCAAGTTTCTCTCACTTTGTCATCAGTTCTCTCCCAGTGCAAAACATAAGGGGATCTATCCCTTTTATTCAAATAAGTGGGAGCAATTTGCCAGTCAACGCTGCCTTCTTTCAGAAACCCTTCTGTTAGCAGGTTGGGTCTTTCTTGGAGGATAGCTTACAACAAATAATTGGGAAGAATTCAATCCTGCATGTCTTAGGTAGCAGTATCTGGTAAATGTCAAATTTGCTCCAGTCTGCCCAGGGGAAAAGCATGCAAGCAATATATAATAAAAACAGAGTGGGCATGGTGACTCATGTCCTTAATACCAGCACTTTGGGAGGCTGAGGTGTGTGAATCACCTGAGGCCGGGAGTTAGAGACCAGCTTGGCCAACACAGTGAAACATTGTCTCTACTATAAATACAAAAGTTAGCCAGGCATAGTGGTACATGGCTGTAGACCCAGCTACTCAGGAGGCTGAGGCAGGAGAATCGCTTGAACCAGGAAGCGGAGGTTGCAGTCAGCCGAGATTGTGCCTCTACACTCCAGCCTGGGCGACAGACTGAGACTCTGTCTCAAAAAATAAAAATATAAAATAAATAAAAATAATACAATACAATACAATAAAGTTTCAGCAGATACTGCAAAGCCTGAGAAACACATGAAATTCCCCTTGTTCTACACCTGTAAACTTATGTTGATGAATGGGTAATACACAGGGAGATGGAAGGAAAAATTAGGGTCAGTAATTTGCTTTCAAGACTTATCTTCTTATTCTTATTTATAAGATTGATCTGAGTTTGGATTCTTTCCGTGTCAACTAAGATATTAACGAAAAAGAGAACATATTACATAAATCAGGCTGTAGACACAAATAATGCAAAGATACAAATGACACAATCATAAAGCGAGATAATATAAGAGCAAGCATCCAGTATGACAAAAAAAGGGATAAGGACTGGCATCCCTATTAACATACAACTGCTTTTTCAATTGAAAACCAAAGTCAATTATATGCTTCTAACAAAAAACATATGCCTAACACAATATCACAAAAAATAAAAAGGATGGAATGTAGGGGAGGAGATAGAATAGGATTGCCGAATGGAAGCCTCCAGCAAGTGTCCTTCCCTGCAGGAACATCAAACTGAACAACTATCGACACCAAAGAAAAAGCACCTTTGTAAGAACCAGAACTCAGGGGAGTAATCTCAATACCTTATTTTTACATAAGGAAAGAGGCACCGAAGAGAGTAGAAAAGACAGTCTTGAATTACTGACTCCCCCTCTTCCTTACTCCTGTGCAGTGATCACGTGGCAGGAAGAGACAGACTGTGTGCTTGAAGGAGGGACAGCTCAGTGATTGTGGAACTTTGCATTGGAACTCACTGCTACCTCGTCACAGAGGAAAGTAACGCAGGGCAGATCTCAGCCAGTGCCCGCAGAGGGAGCATTTAGACCACTATTAGCCAGAGGCAAATCCTCCATTCCCGTGGTTGGAACCTGAGTTCCAGCAAGCCCTGCTACTGTAGGCTAAGAGTGCTCATAAACTCGAAAGGCAGTCTAGGCCACAGGAGTGCAATTCCTGATCAAATCCTATTCCTATTACGGGCTTACAGCCAGTGGACTTGGGGTACATGCAACCTAGTGAGACACCAGCCAAGGTAGCCAAGGGAATGCAGTATAGCTTAAAGGTTCAGGAGAGAATCTTTCCCTCTGCCTATGGAGAGGAGAGAGAAGAGCAAAGAGAATTTTATCTTGCAACTTGGATACCAGCTCAGCCACAGCAAAATCAGGCACCCAGCAGAGCCCTGAGGCCCCTGTTCCAGGCTCTAACTCACAGATATTTCTAAACACACCATGGGCCAGAAAGGATCCCACTGCCTTGAAGGAAAGCACCCAGATCTGGCAGGATCCATCACCTGCTGACTCGAGAGTCCTTCTGCCTGAAGGTCTAGTAGTAGCGCAATGGTAGCTAGGCAATACTCACCATGTACCTTGAGTGAGGCTCAGAGCCATGCTGGATTCAGGTACAATCCAACACATCCACAGCTATGGTGGCTATGGGGGAAGAACACTTCTGCTTGGGAAAAGGAAAGGGAAAAGTAAGGGGATTCTGTCTTGCAGTTTAGGTACCAGTTCAGCCACAGAGGGCAGAGCACCAAGCAGGCTCCTGGGGTACTTAATTCTAGGCCTTGGCTCTTGGATGCCATTTCTAGACCTATCCTAGGCCAGACTGGAGCCCACTGCCACGAAAGGGGATTATCAACATGCACCATAAGCTGACTGAAGAGCCCTTGGGCTTGAGTGAGTATCAGCGATAGCCAGGCAGTACTTGCTGCAGGACTGGGACAGTGGTGGCAATAGGGACAGACTCCTCTGATAAAGCAAAGTGGAGGGGAGAGCGGGAAGGACTTTGTCTTGCAGCTTGGTTACTAGCTCAGCCGCAGCAGAGCAGAGTACCAGATAGATTACTAAGGTTCTCATCTTAGATAGTATCTCCAGACCTCACCACCCTGAGGGGAAAGATACAAGCCTGGCTAGTTGCCACCTGCTGATTGTAGACGTTTTGGGACTTAGTAAAGATAGGTGGTAGCCAGGCAGTGGTCACTGTGTGCCTTGAGCAAGATGCACAGCTGTGCTGACTTAGGGTCTGATCCAGGGCTGTCCCAGTGGTGGCAGCCACAGTGCTTGTGTCACTTTTCTCCCAGCTTGAGGCAGCTCAGAGAGAAAGAGAGAGAGATTCTGTTTCTCTGGGGGAAAGTAAGGAAAGAGAACAAGAATCTCAGTCTGATGATCCAAGGAATTCTCCCAGATTTTACCCAACACCGCCAAGGCAGTATACCTACAAATCTGCAATAGCCACAAAGCATCATTACTGCTCCCAAGGTGCTCGCTAAAGTAGATACAGCTGCAGTCACCAAAGACTTAGATAACTACACCCAAGTCCCTTCAAACACCTGGAAAGCCTTCCCAAGAAGATAAGTACAAACAAGCTGAGACTGAAAAGACTACAAGAAATACCTAAGCCTTCAAGGCCCAGACACTGACACATCCACAGACATCAAGAGCATCCCAGAAAACATGACCTCAAACAAATGACGTAAGTCATGTACCAGTGACCAATCTCAGAGAGACAGAGATATTTGAACTTTCAGAATATTCAAAATAACTGTATCCTCCTCAACTAAATCCAATATAACACAGAAAAGAAGTTAAGAATCCTATCAAATACATTTAACAAAGAAATTAAAATAATTAAAAAGAGCCAAGAAAAAATTCTAGAGCTGAAAATGCAATTAACATACTGAGTCTCTTAGTAGAACTGATCAAGCAGAAGAAAGCATTACTGAGTTTGGAGACAGGCTACTAAAAATACACAGTCAGAGGAGACAAAAGTAAAAAGAATAGAGAAGAATGAGGTACACTGACAAGTTATGGAAAATAGCCTCAAAAAGACAAATCTAACAGTTTTCTTAAAGAGAAAATAGAAAAAGATGGGGGTAGAAAGTTTATTCAAAGGGATAATAATAAAGACCTTCCCAGACCTAGAGAAAGATACCAATATTCATGTGCAAGAAAGTTATAGAACACCAAGTGGATTTAACCCAAAGACAACTACCTTAGGGCATTTGATTATCAAACTCCAAAAAGTCAAGGACAAAAAAAAAAAAAGAGGATTCTAAAAGTAGCAAGGGAATATAAATAACATACAAAGTATGCTATGTTATAAAATATGTTTTGTTACAAAGTATGGCAGCTGAGTGGAAACCAGCTCAGTGGAAACCTTAAAGGCAAAGAGGGAGTGGCATGACATATTCAAAGTACTTCAGGAAAACAACTTTTATCCCAGACTAGTCCATCCAGAGAAAATATCTTTTAAACATGAAGATAAAATAAAAAGTTTACCAGATAAACAAAAGCTGAGATACTTCAACATCACACCTGTCCTACAAGAAATGTTACAATGACTTATTCAATATGCTAAAAATGGCATATGGCATTAATAAGCAATAAGAAATCATCTGAAAGTGCAAAACTTATTGGTAATAGTAAGTAAACAGAGGATCACAGAATATTATAGCACTGTACTTATGATGTGTAACCACTAACATTTTAAGTAAAAAGATGAACTTGTCAAAAACAATAACTGTAAAATCTTTTTAAGAAATAGACAGTGTAATAAGATATAAATGGAAACAACGAAAAGTTAAAAAATGGAAGAATGAAGTCAAAGTGTAGAATTTTTCTTACTTTTTCCTTGTTTGCTTCTGCAATCAGTTGTTGTCAGTTAAAAATAATGCATTATAAGACATTATTTGCAAGTCTCATGATAACATTAAATGAAAAAACATACAACAGATACACAAAAAATAAAATTCAAGAAATAAAATAATACCACCTGAGAAAATCATCTTCACTAAAAGGAAGACAAGAAGGAAAGAAAGGAAAGAAAGAAAGAAACAAAGAAAGAAAGAAGAAAAGACCAAAAACAACCATAAAACAAATAATATAGTGGGAATGAGTCCTCATCAATAATAACATTGAATGTAAATGAACTAAACTCTCCATCAAAAGACAAAGTGGCTGATTGGACAAAAAATACGACCCCATGCTATGTTACTACAGGAAGCACACTTCCCTATAAAGAAACAAATAGACTGCAAATAAAATAATGGAAAAAGGTGTTTCATGCAAATGGAAACCAGAAAATAGCAGGAGTAGCTTTACTTATATCAAAATAGGCTTCAAGACAAAAACCATAAAAAGAGATAAAGAAGGTCATTATATAATTATAAAACAGTCAGTTCAGCAAAAGGATACAATCCTAGTGAATATATATGCACATAACACTGGACACTGGTGCATCCAGATATATAATGCAAATATATTAGAAAAAACAAGAGAGAGACTCCAATACAATAATAGTTGGAACCTTCAATACCTCACTTTCAGCACTGACTAAATCATGCAGACAGAAAATCAACAAACAAACATCTAACTTAATCCATACTATAGACTAAACAGACCTAATATATATTTATATAACATTTCATCCAGTGGTTGCATAATACACATTCTTCTTCTCAGCACATGGATCATTCCCAAGGATGGACCATATGTTAGGCCACAAAATAAGTCTTAAAAAATTCTAAAGAATTGAAATCATATCAAGTATCTTCTTTGAACACAATGAAATAAAACTAGAAATCAATAATGAGAGGAACTTTGGAAACTGTACAAACACATAGAAATTCAACAATGTGCTCCTGGATGTCCAGAGAGTCAAGGAAGAAATTAAGAAAAAAAAATTAAAAATTATTTTGAAACATACAAAAATTGCAACCCAACATACCAAAACCTGCTAGATACAGCAAAAGCAGTACAAAGAGGAAGGTTTATAGAAATAAGCACCTACATCGAAAAGGTAGAAAAACTTCAAATATATAACCTAATAATGCATCTTAAAGAACAAGAAAAGCAAGAGCAAACCAAACCCAAAATTAGTAGAAGAAAAGAAATAATGAAGAGCAGAGCAGAAATAGATGAAATTTAAACAAAAAAGAGCAATAGAAAAGATCAACAAAATGAAAAGTTGGTTTTTCAAAAAAAGATAAATTTAAACAACTCAATAGGAAAAAAACTGAATTATCTAATTAAAAACGAACAAAAGATCTGAACAGACATTTCCTAAAAGAAGACATACAAATGGCAAAGAGGTGTATAAAAAGTGCTCAACATCATTGATCATCAGAGAAATGCATTTCAGAACTAAAATGAGATGTCATCTTACTCCAGTTAAAATGGCTTGTATCCAAAAGACAGGCAATAAGGAATGCTGGTGAAGATGTGGGTGAAGGGGCTTTTCTACACTGTTGGTGGGAATGTAAATTAGTACAATTACTATGGAGAAGAGTTCGGAGGTTTCTTTAAAAACTAAAAACAGAGCTACCGTATGATTCAGCAATCCAACTGCTAGGATATATATCCAAAAGAGAGGAAAACAATAGATCGAAGAGATATCTGCACTGCTATGTTTATTGCAGCATTCTTCACAATAGTCAAGATTTTGAATCAATCACCGTGTCCATCAACAGACAAATGAACAAAGGAAATGTGGTACATATACACAATGGAGTACTATTCAGCCACAAAAAGTATAAGATCCTGTCATTTGCTACAACATGGTTGGAACTGGAAGACATTATGTTAAGAGTAATAAGAAAGGCACAGAAAGGCAAACTACACATGTTCTTATTTATGGGAGCTAAAATATTACAACAATTTAATTCATGAAGATACTCAAATAAATGATGGTCAGCAGAGGCTTGGGGGGTAATTTGGTATGAGATGTGGGAATGGTTAAAGGGTAAAAAAATACATAGTTAAACAGAATGGAAAAGATATAGTATTTGATAGCATAACAAGAATGAGTACAGTCAACAATAATTTATTGTATATTTTAAAATAAGAATTTGTAACACAAACTCTTCATAACACAAAGAAAGGAAAAGTGCTTGAAGGGATGAATACCCCATTTACCTTGATGTGATTATTGTGCATTGTATTCCTGTTTAAAAATATCTCATGTACCCCACAAATATATTCATCTAGTTTGTACTCACAAAGATTTAAAATATAATAAAATAATAAGAATGGTCAAAGTCATATTAGGCAAAAGCAAGGAAGGTAAGAATGGTCACGGTAAGAATAAGTCTGTACAAAGTAGAAATCAAGGCAGAAATCGTTAAACAAACAAAGAGAGCTTATTGCTATTTCATAATGCATAATTCACCATTAATATGTAACTGTCAAAACGTTTATGAATCAAATATTATAGCACCAACATGTTATGATTTAGTTTTAAAGCCAAAAATGAAATAAAATAAAGATAGGAAAAATAAAAGTAGCAGACATCATACACATCTTTTTTTTTTTAACCAATATGATGTTGGATGTTGGTTTAAAAGTGTACATATAAAGATGTTTTTTAAACACAAATAATACATGAATTTAAAAACATATGCAGAGAAGTGCTATTTATATAATAATAGAAGAAGCATGAAATTAACCCCAGTACCCATCAGTGATGAACTGGGTAAAGAAAATGTGTTACACATACACCATAAAATACTATGCAGACACAAAAAAGAATGAAATTACTTCTTTTGCAACAAGGACGCAGCTAAAGGCCATTATCCTAAGTGAATCAAGGGAATCAGAAAACCAGATACCAAATTAACAGAAATAACATTCAGATACAAAATTATAATGTGATAATATGCATTTTGACAGAATTTCCAGAAATCAAGGTTAAAAATGAGGGAGTAATTTTACTCCAACAAGTTGGTAGTAAAATAAAAACCTCAAGATGGAGAAATGGGGAAGCCATAATTTCAAATAACTTAGAACCATGTATATAGTAATTTATATAATATTTAAATAATTGAGATAAATTATATATTTTTTTTATTTTGCTTTTTTCCACCCAGGCTGGAGTGCAGTGGTCTGATCACAGCTCAGCTCACCGCAGCCTTGACCTCCCAGGCTCCATGAATCCTCCCACCTCAGTCACACAAGTAGCCAGGACTAAAGACCTGCTTAATTTTTTAGGTTTTTTGTGGAAACAGGGTTTCACCATGTTGCCCAGGCTGGTCTCAAACTCCTGGGCTCAAGTCATCCACCTGCTACCTCCACCTCCCAAAGTTCTGGAATTGCAGGCATGCGCCACCACACCCGACCTAAATTGTAAACATTAAACTTACATTTGCTAACTCTTGAATTTGTAAAATGCTTTCATTTATATTTGCCATTAAAACCAACACAATAACATGGTAATCATGTCTCTCTCTTCACAGTCCACAGATGAGAAAAAACAGATTCCTAGAGTTTCACTGATTGTCTTGTGTTCACACAGTTCACAAATCATAGATCTGAGGCTTGAATCATTTATCTTGTATATTTTTAACAAGCGTTGTTAAATTATATCATAGTCATCTCATTTTTATTTTTCATATTTATTATATATAATGTACATGAATTAACACAGATCAACATAAATTCAATATATACAAATTAAACCAGAGTATGAAGGGAAATTAAAATCTGCTTAGGAAGTAAAGGGTGTTTCCAACCTTAAAGTGTGTGTGTGTGTGTGTGTGTGTGTGTGTGTTTATCAGCCTTGCCAGAGATTTCTGAGCCTGTTTAGAGTTTTGTTTTTCTATTTTATTTCTTTTCTTTTTAAAACCAAACTTTGACTTTGATACTTTTCTATTGTGCCTTTTTCCCTGTTTTGTGTTGATTTGTGTTTTCCAAGAAGAGATGTTTAAATATCTGGTACTTGTGAATAGGACCTTATTTGGTTATAGGCCCTTTGCGGATGTAATTAGACTTAAGATGACACCTGCTGGAGTAGAGTATGCTCTTAATCCAAAATGGTAGGTGTATTAATAAGAGGTGGAAAGACCCAGAGATGGTCATAGAGGGAGGATCGTCATGTGATAATAGAGGGAAATTAGAATTAATGTGACTGCAAAATGAGAAATGGCCAAGGATGGCCAGCAATCACCAGAAGCAATAGGAAAGAGAGCATGAAAAAGATTCTCACTCCGAGCCCCGAGAAAGGGACACATTCTGCCAGCACTTTGATTCTGGACTTCTTCTTAAAACAACATCCTGTTGTTTTAAGCTACGCAGTTCGTAGTGATTTGTTGTGGCAATGCTAGGAAACTAATACACCCTCATTCTTTCTTTGGGTTTAATTTGCTACTCTATTTTCATTTTTTGAGGTGGATTCTTAGATGATGGATATATCACTTTTCTTCTATGTAAAAATGCCTGCTAGACTGGGCACAGTGGCTCACGCCTATAATCCCAACACTTTGGGAGGCTGAGGTGGTCAAATCACTTCACGTTAAGAGTTCAAAACCAGCCTGGCAAACATGATGAAATCCCTTTTCCACCAAAAAATACAACAAATTAGCCAGGCATTGTGGTGCACGCCTGTAGTCCCAGCTACTTGGGAGGCTGAGGTGGGAGAATCACTTGATCCTGGGAGGCAGAGGTGGCAATGAGCCAAAATCAGGCCACTGCACTCCAAACTTGGGTAACAGAGTGAGAGCCCGTCTCAAAAAAAAAAAAAGGCCTTTTAGGTTACACATTTCTTGGCAAACATGGGGTTAGTTGCATGTTCATTGCTATCCAGTTTAATATTTGCTACTTTTCTTTTGTCCCAGGTGTTATGTAGACATGTGCTGTGATATGAATGCTTTCTATTTATCTTGTTTTATTGAGTTCTGGTTTAATTCCTTCGTGGTCAGAGATATTCTAAATTTTATTTATGTATTTACGTATTTGTTTATTTTTTGAGGCAAGGTCTCACTCTCACCCAAGTTGGAGTGCAGTGGCATGATCACAGTGCACTGCAGCCTTGAACCCCTGGGCTCAGGTGGTCCTCCCACCTCAGCCTCCTGGGTAGCTGGGACTACAGGCATGATCCATCACACCTGGCTAATGTTTTGTGTTTTTGTAGAAATGGGGGTCTCCCTATGTTGCTCAGGCTGATCTTGAACCCCTGAGCTCAAATGATCTTCTAGCCTGGGCCTCCCAAAGTGCTAGGGTTAAAGGTGTGAGCCACCACACCTGGCTATTTTTAATTTTTTGGAGTTTCTTTGAGAACTGTTTTATGGCTCAGCATGTGATCAATATTAGTGAAGTTTTAGGGCTATTGGAAATAATATATAATCTATTGATTTAGGGCATAGTAGTTCTAGGTAAAATATGTTAATCAGATTATTTATATCTTCATTCTTACTATTTTCTTTCTGTTTTATCAACTCATACATTACATTTATCAAAGTTCTGTTATTAGGTGCACACACACAAGTTGATAGACATCTTAATCATTATGAACTTTTTTCCTAGCAATTATCTTGCCTTAAATTCTACATTCTTTGATATTGGATAGTATAGTTATTTAACTTCCTTTAGTTGTTATTTGCTTTGTAGTTCATACTTTTTTTTCCCTTTCCTTTTGACGTTTCCGTATAATTATATGTAAAGTATGTCAGTATATGCTATGGTTCAGATGTTCATTTTTCTAAATCCAGTGTAACCATCTTTGTTTCCTTTTTTATTGTAATATTTATTCTATCCATATCTATGTATGATGACTATGTATTTCATATTCAAAAAGTAATTAATTAAAAGCATAAAACTCTTCAAAAATTATAAATCTGAGGTGTTCTTCAGGTAATATTGTTAATTTTCTGGGAAATGAGTAATATGGCAAAGATTTTGATTTTATAAATGTTTGCAGGATTAAATACATTTAAATTTACCATTTCTCTGCAAAAAGTAAATTATATTTTGTATCATAGTTAAAACAATAGGAGATTTAGAGGCTTCTTCCAGTGATGCCAGCATACTCATCCACATTTTTAAGGCAAGAAGAATGGTATGCATTTTCTTGTTTGAATCCTTCAAATGTACTATTGGATTCTGCCTATTTAATTCTTCTTTGGTATATGGTGCTCATGGCAAGTTTGATGTTATAAAATATCATTTTATTCTTCAGCCTCTTTAACGTCAAGTAAAAAAAATATTCTTTCAACTGTCTCTCTTATGTGGCAATAGAAGGAGACTAGAAGGCAGAAATTAGATAAGCAGTGAATACAACATTGAAAGTGTGCTACTGAAAGAAGGACTTATAATATTGCCAAAAAGGAAGGAACAAAGTATGTGTCAATAATTGTGATCTCATTTTAAGGCTCTCAAAAGCCCTATTTGATGAAATTAATCTATTCAGCCCTTAATTTTGGAGATATATTGTTGTGCTTTTTAAAACAAATTTACAGGTGATATTAATGTAATAATCTTTTCTAGCTTGTGATAAAGTTAATAAAAACAAAAGTAATTGTCTAGCAATCATCTACTGTAATAGATGAATTGGTATAGATAACTCACATATATACCTATTTAATCTTCATAGCAATCTCATTGAAGTTGTTTAATTACACCTATTTTATGTGTATAGAGTAAGTTTATAGAAACTAAATAAATTGTCAAAGGTCCAGAATTGAGAAATGGGGAAGCCATCATTTGAAATAATTGGTTTGTTTGTTTTTCTTTAAAAAAATTCCCTTTTTTACAACTCCCAGTAGGTACTCCACAGGTAACAGGTGATAATCAATGTTCTATTCAGACATTGAGAAATACAGAAAACGCAAGAGTTTTTTGATTTTTGTTGTTGAGATACAGTCTTCCTCTATTGCATAGGCTGGAGTGCAGTGGTGTGATCTCAGCTCACTGCAACCTCTGTCTCCTGAGTTCAAGTGATCCTCCCATCTCAGCTTCCTGAGTAACTGGGACTACAGGTGCACCACAACACCACACCTGGCTAATTTTTCTATTTTTTTTTTTTTATAGAGATAAGTTTTCATGTTGCCTAGGCTGGTCTTGACCTCTTGATCTCAAGTGATCCACCTGACATGGCCTTCCAAAGTGCTGGGATTACAGGCATGAGCCACTGCACCTGACCACACGACAGTATTGTTAGGGAAAAACGTGGGAGTAAGGAAAAGTAGAGTAGGTTAAGTAACTGGTTCTGGAAAGTAGTACAAAAAAAGGCAACACTAGGGTAAAAAAAGAATAATATAAAAAGAAAAATTCTACTTTATTCTCAATTCTGCTTGTAGGTGAATCTAGCTAAGACTCGAAGATAGAAGCAGGAAGAATCTATTCTCATGAAAGGAAGTTGTTAAAAGTCCATTGAAAGCACAAGAGTGTTTATTATGAAAAACAGTTGACATTCCAAATGAGATGAAAATCAGGTATCGATTTCTTTGTTTTTCATCAATTATTTCTTGAGCACTTACTAGATGCAGGGACTCATCTCAGTAAATGGTAGGGATGGAATGGTGACTACTGCCGTGAAGGAGCCTGGTTTCTCAAACTCAGATACTAGCAGTGGATACCAGCATGAAAATGGCCAAGTCAATCAGTGGACCAAGTGTCTTGATGGAGAATTTAAAGCTATCCAAAACCTGGCAACCAGTGAAGACCTTATGGGCAATGTAATGATGCACAGGAAATTTAAAAGATAAATACAATAAGCCTGACACAGGACAAAAGAGAGGATAATTGAAGAAAACAGACCAGAGGAGAGTATTCTGGGTGAAAGGCAGGGACTTCGATACAGAACAAAAGAAAGAGAAAATGTGGAGTATATTCACAGATCTAAATGTTCTTCCCAGTGATCAAGAGGATCAGTGTTCAATCAAAAGCAGAAAATTCAGAAAGAGTGTTTCTCCAAGTGCACATCAAATTTGAGTTCACTTCCCCCCTGATTTTCTGCACTCTTATATATATAAATAACCTACCCCTCCACTCCCCCTTCCCCCAATTTTTTGTAAATAAATGAAAACTCTGTTTCAAATATGCTTTATATGTAACTTGAGAAGTTCTGATATTTTAGACCAAATTTAGATTTTGCTAAGTGGGGTAGGAAATTGGTTGTAATAAAAGCATAATAGACATTTTATGATTATGCGTAAGCCAAAGCAGATTTTAGGGAGTAGAATAAACAATCAGTGGTAAACACTAGCAAAATTAATCCTTTTTATTTTTATTGTTCAAGGAGAATCATCTAGAAATGACCAAAGTAACCACTATGAACAGAATATAAAAGTACTTTTCATTAGCTAGCTTATTTCTAATCTATACAAGAATATTGTGAGGCAAAACTCTATGAATACTAGCATACCTTTTCAGTGCAATTGGCCTAGTATCACCCACTTAATTTCATAATTACTTTTCACTTATATTGAAGCCAGTTAATCCATACATGGTTTTAGCCCAGATTTTGGTAACATTACTAGCCTATATAAATTTCATATGAATCACACTTAAAAAGTACCAAATAAGGAATTAAGTTACAGGATGTTGGTTTTGTTTGGTTTTCTTTGTGTATAGTTGTGTGCATGTGTGTAAGTAACCATTTTATTGTTTTGAGACTTTAAAGTGTTCACTTACATTTCATAAAAAATATCAAAAATTAGGAATGAAATAAAATATTTCATTCCTAATTTTTGATATTTTTTATGAAATGCAAAATAAAATAAAAATAAAAACGTAAAATAAAATAAATAAAAATCTCCTAAATATTTTATTTCAATCAAGAAAATTTAAGTATGTCAGAAAGTAGATTTTTAGAAAAAAATATGGATCCTTTGGGTTTTGGTTTTAAATTATATAAGTGTAAATTGCCATATTGAGCTGTTAATTGTACGTTAACTTTTTTATTTGCAAACTTTTACATTTTACCCTCTTTAGTAGAATTACTTGCTATAAAGTGACTAAATAAACATTTAAGATGCCAAATTCATCAGTTTCTCTTAATTGACATTAAGGACCATGTCTTGGTAATGCTTGAAATACCCGCAGCACAGAGCTTAGTGATTTTAGTATAGTGGAAACTCTAGGAATATATGAATGGTTTTGTTGATTCACCTATTAATTTTTCTTTTTATATTTTTCGCAAAGGAAGGAGATTTGGTAAAGGAAAGGAACAATCACAACAGCACAAAGAAAGGAACTGAGGCTAGAAAATATCACATTTCAGCTCCAACACCTCTCTATCCACATCCTCTATCCCTTATCTGACTTGAATAAATGTCTAGAAGGTTCTAATAGCTCAGATGAATCTTAGAAGACTGGTACGATATAGCCAGGAGAAGAAGATGGTGATACCATCCAGGAAGAGGAAGATGAGTAAAGTGACGTAGATGTGGGTTTCTGCATTGACCTGGTTGCTTGTTGTTGAAAAATAAATAAGAGAGAGGAGTAATGCAAGTTAGTGGTGGCGAGGTTGTGTAGGATATTCCTTACCATGTTCAGGAGAAGCAGCCTTCCCTCTACATTCCTCTCTCACACTCCTGTAAGACCTAGCCTCCTCTCCCCTCTCTAACCATTGTTTTGGTTTTACATTCTAAACATTTCTCAGATTTATTTGTTGCTCTCAAGTCTCAGACCATCACTTTTGGTCAAAGCATATCAGATGATACTAGATCACTCCACCATAAATCCTCATAGTACCTTCCTCTTCCTTGAGCCATATCTGTCAATTAGTTTTGGAATCCCTGGACACCTTCACCAAGCTCTCCAACAGCCCAGCCTAGATCTGTCTTGTCCACTGAAACATCCCTTTTGGCATGCACTGTTCCTCACACAGAGTGAGTGATGAATAAAATTGACGGAGTGAATGAAATCCTTACCTAAACCTTTGCAATAGTCTCCCATCTGCTCTCTTTGACTTCAGGTCTTCTCCTGTTTCTTCCATCCACCATTCTGCAATAACAGCATACAGGAGAAAGACTCCTGCCTTATAAATAACTATTTTATATTCCTACAGAAATTTGAATGTTTATTCACAAACACTTAAGAAAGATTTCTGAGTAGACTACCACACAAGATATTCTGAAGTGGGTGCTAAATTTTTAGGTTGTTTCAAGGAGTTATATTTCTAATTTATATATTGCTCTTTGTAAGGAGCTTTTGAAGTATGCTCCCAAAATTTTGAACTGAATTTGTCCCTAAATGTATTTTATTTTCTTTTTATATGACTCGTGGTGATTTGAATTAGGGAAATGATACTTAGATATTGATTACCTTCTTAAATGTACTTAACTTTCAAAGATTTCTGGCAATAGTAATTTTTTTCTTTAGCTTGAAGGGAAAAGGCACACATACACATTCCGTCTCTGAAAAGACAGATGTCAACAAATAGATTACCTAATGAAAACAAAAGGATTTATTTCTCCTCTAGCATATTTATCCAAGGGTAAATTATTGGAAAATGTATGATTCAGGGGATCCTGCACCAAGTACATTTTGAATTCTAATCCTGACCATGTCACTGACTTAAATATGGGTCTTATTTCTCATGTGCCTTAATCTCTACTGCTGTGAAATTAGAACAACAATTTCGTCCTCATACTCAGTGCTTTGAAAGCTTAATGAAACATCAAAGAAGACACTTATAATTGTACAAAGTGTCAGAATAGAAAAACAGTCTACACAATGAATAAAATTTCAGGATCCTGGTAAGGATTTGTGAAAAGAAGCACAAACAGCAGACATTCATCGTGGTGTGCTGAGTGCAATGGCTGTGGTATATGTATGTATGAGCAGTAAATGAGCCATCACCTCCCCATTTTCCTCTAAAAGGGATCCATTGCTTAGTTGAAGAAATGGACACATACAGATTCCTCCTTGATTCAAGAAATATTTGTAGAGTACGCCCTATGTGCCAGACATTGCTCTAACCACTGACAGTGTAGCATTGACACAAAACAGAAACAAGTAATCTACTGTCAATGGAGCTTCAATTCTAATAAGAAAAAAAATGTATGGAAATACAATAGAGTATGAAAATTTTAGGCACGTGGTTAGAGCAGGCCTCACTTAGATACCCTTTTTGTTAATGATTTATTTATTTTTTCTTTTTCTGAGATACCTGTTGTGAGGCTAGAGTTCAGTGGCACAATCACAGCTCATTCCAGCCTCAATATCTCAGGCTAAAGCAATCCTCCCACCCTCAGCTTCCCAAATAGCTGGGACTATAGGCATGTATCACCATGCCCAACTAATTTTTTAAACTTTGTAGAGATGGGGTTTCACCATGTTGGGCAGGCTAGTCTTGAACTCCTGGGGTCCAGTAATCTGCTCACATCCACTCTTCAAAGTACTGGGATTACAGGCATGAACCACTGCACCCAGTTTAGATGTCTTTTAAATAAATACTTGAAGGAAGTCAGAAAGCCAATGACACAGCTCTTTCTGTATTTTTTTTTTTTTCCTTTGAGATGGAGTTTTGCTTTTATTGCCCAGGCTGGAGTGCAATGGTGCGATCTAGGTTTACTGCAACTTCTGCCTCCCAGGTTCAAGCAATTCTCCAGCCTCAGCCTCCTGAGTAGCTGGGATTACAGGCATGTGCCACCACACCCAGCTAATTTTGTATTTTTAGTAGAGATGAGGTTTCTCCATGTTGATCAGGCTGGTCTCGAACTCCCAACCTCGAGTGATCTGTCCGTCTCAGCCTCCCAAAGTGCTGGGGATTACAGGCGTGAGCCACCGCACCCAGCAACACAGCTCTTTGAGGGAAAGTTTAAGGCACAAATGACAGCATGTGTGAGAGCCTTGAGAGAACAAGGTTTTCCTGTCTGAGAACAGCAAGGAAGCCAATGTACCTAGAGTCTAGGACTAAAACAGTAGCATATAAAAGGCATTTTACAAAGACAGATTATGGTTGTGACAGGAAAGATTTTCTATGACACTTAAATGAGTGTCTTTATTTTCTAAATGCCCTGGTCTGACAAGCCTGTAATTACAAAATATGCCCCCATTTTGTATTTATACCAAAGCAACATAGTACCTGTCACCTTTTTCTCTATCAGAATATCCAGATGATGATCAGATATTCAATTTTTGGGGTTGTAAGGTCATTTTCGACATCCCGAGAAATAGGTCTCACACATCCCCTGACACTATTCTGTTAGCTACAGTCGCACGGAACCATTTGTCCTGCTTTAGCTTGCTTTTCGAATCCTTATCCCAGTCTCCATCTGGAATGTCACTATGTGAATATTTACTGCTGAACCCGACAATGGAGAACATAAATGCACATGTGGAGAGCAAGCCTGGGTGACACGTGGGTGAGGATGAAGAGCTATCTATTCTCTCTGGAAAGTAAGATCAAAGCTGTGCATACACCAGTGGTGTTAGGCTGTTCTTGCACTGCTGTAATGAGATGCTTGAGACTGGGTAATTTGTAATAAAACAGATTTATTGGCTCATGGTTGTGCAGGCTGTACAGGAAGCACAGCAAGCGTGGTGGCTCATGTCTGTATTCCCAGCATTTTGGGAGGCCAAGGTGGATGATTCCCTTGAGCTCAAGAGCTCGAGACCAGCCTGGGCAACATAGTGAAACCCTGTCATCACTACAAAAATACAAAAATTAGCAAGGTATGGTGGTGCACACCTATGGTCCCAGCTATGTGGGAGGCTGAGATGGGAGGATTGCTTGAGCCCTGGGAATGGAGGTTGCTGTGAACCAAGATTGTGCCACTACACTCCTCCAGCCTGAGTGGCAGAGGGAGATTCTGTCTTTCAAAAGAAAAAAAAAAATGAAGCACAGCAGCATCTCCTTCTGTGGAAGGCCCAGAAAGCTTCCAAACATAGTAGAAGGCAAAGGGGAGAGCAGGCACATCACATGCTGAGAATGGGAGCAGAAGAGAGTGTAGCGGGGAGGTCCCACACAATTTCAAATGACCAGACCTCATGTAAACTCAGAACAAGAGCTCACTTATCACCAACGGGATGGCCCAAGCCAATCATGAGGGACCTTCCCCCATGATCCAAACACCTCCCACCAGACCTTACCTCCAACACTGAAAGTAACATTTCAACAGGGGATTTGGGTGGGTACAGAAACCCACACTGTATTCTTATTCCACCTTGTCCCCCTCCCCAAATCTCATGTCATCCTCACGTTGCAAAATACAATCATGTCTTTCCAACATTTCTCCAAAGTCTTAAATTATTTCAGCATTAACCTAAAGTCTCATCTTAGACAAAGAAAGTCTCTTTCACCTATAAACCTGTAAAATCAAAAGCAAATTATTTACTTCCAAGCTACAGTGGGAGTTCAGGCATTGGATAAACATTTCTGCTCTAAAAGGGAGGAATTGGCTATCAGAAAAGGGCTATGGGTCCCACAAAAGTTTGAAATACAGCAGGACAGTCCTTAAATCTTAGAGCTCCGAAACAATCTCCTTTGACTTCAAGTCCAACATCCTGGGCACTCGGGTGTGAAGGGTGGGCTCCCAAGGCCTTGGGCAGCTCCAACCCTGTGGCTTTGTAGAGTACAGCCCCCACAGCTGCTCTCCTCAGTTGGAGCCCAGTGTCTGTGGCTTTTCATGCTGATGGTTTAAGCTGCCTGTGAACCTACCATTCTCAGGTCTGGAGGATGGTGCCCCCCTTCTCACAGCTCTAGTAGGAAGGGCCTTAGTGGGGACTCTGTGCGGGGCCTCTGATCCCACCATTCCCCTCCACCCTGCCTCTGCTCTCTGTGAGGCCTCTGCTTCCACAACAGCCTCCCTCCTGGACACCTAGGCTTTCCATACACCCTCTGAAATCTAGGTGCAGGACAAGTCTCCTTAATTCTTGCACTCTGTGCACCTGCAGGCTTAATACCACTTGGAAGGTGCCAAGGCTATGACTTGCATTGTCCAAAGTGGCAGCTCACACTATACCTGGGCCCCTTTAACCTGTGTTAAAAGGTAGAGAACCATGATGTAGGAAGGTCTAAACCTGTGTTAGAGGTGGAGAACCACGATGTAGGAAGCAGTGTTCCAAGGCTGCACAGGGCAGTGGGGTCCTGGTCCTGGCTCAAGAAGCCATTCTTTCCCTCAAGGCTTCTGAGTCTGTGATGGGAGGTCCTGCCTGGGAGAGCTCTGAAATGCCTTCTTTGACTTTTTCCCATTGTCTTGGATATCAGCACTCTGTCCTCTTTAGTTTCACAAATATGTCTAGCAAGTGGTTGCTCCACAGCCAGCTTGAGCTCCTTTCCCTAAAAGGCTTTTTCTTTCTTTGCCACATGGTCTGGTTGAAAATTTCTGTTTTACTCTGCTTCCTGGTTATATATAACTTCCAACTTTAAGTCATTTCTTTGTTCTACATCTGACCATAAGGCGGTAAAGGCAGCCACACCACTGTTGAACACTGCTGCTTAGAAATTTCTTCTGTTAGATATCCTAAATTGTCACACTAAAGTTCAAACTTCCACAGAGCTCTAGGGCATAAACAGAATGCTGCCAAGCTCTTTGCTACGGCATAATGCATGTGATCTTTGCTTTAGTTCACAATAAGTTCCTCATTTCCATCCGAGACCTCATCATCCCGGACCTCACCGTCCATATTTCTATTAGCATTTTGAGCACAGTCATTTAACAGTCTCAAAAAAGTTCCAAACTTTCCCTAATCTTTCTGTCTTCTTCTGAGCCCCCGAACTCTTCCAACCTCTGCCTGCTACTTAGTTCCAAAGCTGCCTCCAAACTTTGGGGTACCATTATTACAATGCCCCACTCACTCCTCAGTACCAATGTTGTGCATTTGGCCATTCTTGTACTGCTATAAAGTAATAGCTGTGTCAGAGGCATGTGAACCAGAGCAACTCCATCTTGAATAGGAGCTGAGTAAAATGAAGCTGAAACGTACTGGGCTGCATTCCTAGATGGTTAAGGCATTCTAAGTCACAGGGTTAAATAGGAGGTGAGCACAAAATACAGGTCATAAAGACCTTGCTTATAAAACAGATTGCAGTAAAGAAGCCTGCTAAAACCCACCAAAACCAAGATGGCCATGAGCGTGACCTCTGGTCATCCTCACTGCTACACTCCTACCAGTGCCATGACAGTTGTTTTTAAATTTGTTTCTGCAATTAAGACCAACCCTGCTTATTTCTGTGAACCAACCAGTGGTCTCTGGCTGCTACTCAGAAGAAACAAGAGGGCTGGGTAATATAAAAATCGGGATCAATATTCTAATTCTGGGAGCGCTGGAGTTAGCTAGTGACCCTGTATCAGCTTGGTTCCAGCGGTTACTCCATTCATGGAAAATTTTTTTATTTAGTTTACTTGGGAAAATTTTGCTTTACTTTTGTGAAATATATTGCTGTTGTGCTTATCGTGTAGGAGTGCAAGACAAGTTCACTCAATGTTTTCTTGAACTAAATATGTATTATGTTCCAGATATCACCTCTCGTTGGAACTCAGGAATTATGACTGGGCCTCACCATACCAGTGCTTGTTGACCGGGCTCCTCTCTACCCAGAATTTGACAGACTCTAATAGCAGGAATATCATCACCCCTATTCAGCTTGAAAAAGTTACAGAAGATGGACCTTTGTCTCTCTGCAACCCTTAGGATTGACGTTCTCTTATAAAAGGCAGGGGGGAAATGTAAGAGGCATGTAAACCAGAACAGCTCCATCTTGAATCGGAGCTGGGTAAAACGAGGCTGAAACCTACTGGGCTGCATTCCCAGATGACTAAGGCATTCCAAGTCACAGAGTGAGATAGGAGTCAACACCACATACACGTCATAAAGACCTTGCTGATAAAACAGGTTGCAGTCAAGAAGCCGGCTAAAACCCAGCAAAACCAAGACGGCCACGAGAGCGACCTCTGGTCATCCTCACTGCTACACTCCCACCGGTGCCACGAC